>ML251671.1:36576-141036 GCA_005239495.1 Nicotiana undulata | reverse complement strand
GGGACATGTCGTGCCGATTGATATTTATTATATACACACGAGGGGACATTCCGTGTTGAGATATCGTGATATATGCACGAGGGGACATGCCGTGCCGATTGATATTTATTATATACACACGAGGGGACATGCCGTGTTGTGATGTTGTGATATTGTGATATATGCACGAGGGGACATGCCGTGCCGATTTGATATTTGAGATTACGCACGAGGGGACATGTCGTGCTCTGTTATTTGATTGATTCCCGCATACTGGTAGCTATTTCTTCGGTTTCTGTTTTTACTTTCCAGCCGCATTCTCATTGTACCGTTGTGAATTAGATGTTGTTTTCCTGTATCCCCAGCATGTACACTCCATACCTTATTTTATCGTTTAAGTTCCGATATTATCGCTGCGCCGTTAATATTTTCCCCCTATTTGTTCCCATATCTCTTCTATTTGATCATACTTGTCTTCATTATCGGTTAATTCTTGTACATATATCTGCTTAGATTAGGACTGGTGATCGTATAATGCTAAGTCTAGCCTCGTCACTACTTCGGCCGGGGTTAGGCTTGGCACTTACTCAGTACATGGGGTCGGTTGTACTGATACTACACTGCACTTCCTTGTGTTGTGCAGACCCTGCTACCGGACCCCGTGGAGCGTTCTGAGGGAGATACCTTCAGTCCACGTCAGAGCTTCGAGGAATACACTGGCGTCCGTGGATCCCGAGGCTTCTTTCATTTACCGTTTCATTGTCTTTCCCCTTTTATTTCCAAGACAGTGTTGTACTTTCATTCCAGACTTGTATTTAGTATTCTAGTAGTTAGTCCGTGAGATTGTGACACCCCGGTTTTGGGAGCTTACGTATTTTTACGTTTGTTATGTTCTTACTTTCTGCATTTAAAGTTTCGTTATTTTTATTAGAGATGTTTGAAGGATTCTGTTGGGAATATGAAAAAGGGAAAAGCATGTTATCGATTTTCGGTTAAACGGTTGTCCCACTATTATCTCAGTATGGGATGGAAATTGGTTGAAGTTGATGAGTTAGCATTTTATTCCGTAAATGATTTTAAATTGCTATTGCAAGTTATACGTTGGCTGGACTAGCGGGTTCAACGTTAGGCGCAGTCACGGCCTAAAGGGTGGGAATTTGGGTCGTGACAGCAAATTTCATAAACCCTCTTCTTCCCCAAACCCCATAGACGACCTTTGAAGAGCTCCATCACCATAGCCTCTTAGGTAAGTAATTATAACCTCGTTTTCTTCCATTTTCATCATCAATTATTAGACTCTAGGCCTAAAATCATGGAATTAAAGGGTACAAATTGGAGTTTTGGGTAGAGTTAGGGCTTTTTAAATTTTTGGGAATTTGACCTCGTTTTGGGGTCGGATTTCAAAACAAATTGTATATTCGGGCTCGTGGGAGAATGGGTGATCGGATTTTGGTCCAAACCTCGTGATTAGACCAAGTGGGCCCGGGGTTGAACTTTTGAATTTTTGGAAGAATGTTAGGAAATCTATAATTAGGCTTTGGGATTGAATTGTTGAGTAATTATTGATGTTATTGAGTCAATTGTGTCTAGATACGATTGTTTCGGAGTCGGATTCGAGAGGAAAAGCGGTGCTAGAGGCTTGATTCGCATTCTTGGAGTCGAGATAAGTGTTTGGCATAACCTTAGCTTGAGGGAATAGGTATAGAGTCTTATTTGCTATGTGTTAATCCATGTCCAACGTATAGGTGAGGTGACGGGTACTTATATGTTGTGGTCGAGCATGCCCGTGAGTCAAACTTGATGATTTATATTGTGTTTTTGTATATTCTATGTGTAATGAATTAATTGTCATTCTGGAAGTGATACATTGAGGGTATTTCATGATGTAGATTGTTATTGATTACTCGTCTGGTTGAGGATCATTTGTTAAAATTATACCTCTGAGTGAGATTGGTTATAGGTGAGTCCCTTGCCGGGACGGTAGAATACTTGTTGATTATTTCTGTATATTTGAGGTTTCTTATTTGTTGCCTTTCTTGTCACTTGTTGCTTTTACATATGTTATGCACGAGGGGACATTCCGTGCCGAGTGATTGTAAGTTTATGCACGAGGGGACATTCCGTGCCGAGTGATTGTTTATTTATTTATGCACGAGGGGACATTCCGTGCCGAGTGATTATTATTTATGCACGAGGGGACATTCCGTGCCGAGTGATTGTTTATTTATTTATGCATAAGGGGACATTTCGTGCCGAGTGATTATTATTTATGCACGAGGGGACATTCTGTGCCGAGCGATTGTGAGGTTATGCATGAGGGGACATTCCAAGCCGAGTGATTATTATTTATGCACGAGGGGACATTCTGTGCCGTTTCTGTTTATTTATTTGTTCAGAGTTTTTAATTCCTGCAGTTATTTATACATTTCAGTTGTTCACTTGTTCTGTTATTTCAGTAGGTTGTTGCCCCTTTTTCCCAGCATGTTAACCCCGCTTTTGTGTTAATTGTTTATTTCCTGTCATTGCTTCTTCATTACATTATTGAATTGCACAGGTGTTATTCGTTGTCGTGTCCTAGCCTCGTCACTACTTCGCCGAGGTTAAGCTCGGCACTTACTCAGTACATGGGGTCGGTTGTACTGATGCTACACCTGCACTTCTTTATGTTGTGCAGATTATAGCGGCAGACCCAGTGGACAGTGATTCAGGGAGTATCCTTCAGTCCACGGCGACACTGAGGTAGTCCTGCAGGCGCCCACAGGCCTCGGCGTCTCCTCTTATCCTTTTTCTCATTTTATGTCTTATCCTGTAAATCCAAGACAGTTGTACTCACTTATTTAGGACCATTGTATTTAGTGAAATCTTAGACTGTTCGTGAGATTGTGATACCGGTTTCTGGGTTGTAATTGAGGAAGTTTTATGAGGTTTATCGTTAAAGTTCTTGAATTTATTAGTCTTCCGCCTTCTTTAATTATAATTGCTCTAGATATTGTTGTTAGTTCAATTGTAAACAAGTAAACTTAATTAAATGTTGGCTTGTCTAGCAGGTTCAACGTTAGACGCCATCACGGCCTAAAGGTGGGATTTCGGGTCGTGACAAGTTGGTATCAGAGCTCTAGGTTGCTTAGGTCTCACAACTCACGGACAAACTTGGTAGAGTCTAAGGGATCGGTACGGAGACGTCTGTACTTATCCCCCAGAGGCTGCAAAGTTAGGAATAACTTCACTTTTTCTTCTTCTCTGTCGTTCGATTTGAATTCTAAATGCTAATTAATTTTCTATTCTATTCTCTCGCAGATGGCGAGAACGCGTGCTTCCTCATCTACCGATCAGCAACCCGATCCTCCTATTGCAGCTCCTACGAGGGGCCGAATATGAGGCCAAGGCCGTGCTAGAGGCCGAGGCAGGGGCAGGGCTCAGCCCAGAGCAACAGCCCCAGTAGAGGACCCACAGGTAGACTTTGCCGGTGAGGTTCCTCCTCAGACGGTTCCAGTTAGACCAGCTCAGGTCCTAGAGGGGTTCATTGACACCTCGGTTCTTCAGGACGCTCTTGTCCGCTTAGTGGGACTTATGGAGAGCGTGGCTCAGGCTGGTCTTCTTCCTACTGCACCAGCCGTCTCTTAGGATGGGGGAGGGCCCCAGACTCCTGCTACTCTCACACCAGAGCAGCTAGCTCCTCAGTTCCAGAATCCAGCACCTCAGACAGTCGGAGTAGCTCAGCCGGGTATTGTAGCATCAGCAGTCGAGGGAGCAGCCATGTCTGCTGATGCCCTATGGAGATTGGATCGGTTCACCAAGTTATTCTCTACTACTTTTACCGGTGCACCATTAGAGGATCCCCAGGATTACTTGGAATGTTGTTATGAGGTTCTTCGAAACATGGGCATTGTGGAGACCAACGGAGTTGATTTTGCTACATTTCGTCTTTCTGGTACCGCCAAGACTTGGTGGAGAGATTATTGCTTGACCAAACCAGCTGGGTCTGCACCTTTGTCTTGGGCTCAGTTCTCCGAGTTGTTCTTGGGGAAGTTTCTTCCAGTTACTCAGAGGGAGGATCTTCGGAGGCAGTTTGAGCGTCTTCGGCAGGGATCTATGACTGTTACACAGTATGAGACCAGGTTCATCACTCTGGCCCGACATGCTATCATGATACTCCCCACTGATCGTGGGAGGGTGAGGAGGTTTATCGAGGGTCTAGCTCAGCCTATCAGACTCCAGATGGCCAGGGAGACAGGTACTGACATGTCTTTTCAGGATGCGGCCGATGTGGCCAGGCGTATTGAGATGGTCTTATCACAAGGCAGTAGTCAGGGGTCTGACAAGAGACCTTGCCAGTTCAGTGGTGCCTCATCTAGAGGTAGAAATTCCTTTGGCAGAGGGCATCCTCCTAGGCCTTACCAGTCAGCACTTCAGGTATCCCGCAGTGCACCATCAGCTCCCATCAGTGCACCGCCGATTCAGAGCTTTCAGGGTGGTCATTCTGGTCGTCAAGGACAGTTCCAGGGTTAGTATTCTCAGCAGCCGAGGTCTTGCTACACTTGCGGTGGTACGAGGCACATTTCCAGGTTTTGCCCCCGAGGTTTTGGTGGTTCGCAGTATCAGGGTTCCCGTGCTATGGTTCCCGCACCAGGTGCACCCCCACCCCCTCAGCCAGCTAGGGGTGGAGGTTGAGGTGCTAGAGGTGGAGGCCAGACAGTTAGAGGTGGAGGGCAATCCATGAGAGGTAGAGGTCTGCCCGCAGTAGGTCGACCCAGAGATGTTCAGGTTTGAGGGGCTCTACCCCGATGATATGTTATTCCTACCAGGCCCGAGGCTGAGGACTCTGATGCAGTCATTACAGGTACGGTTTCAGTTTGTAGTAGAGATGCTTCAATTTTATTTGATCCGGGGTCTACATTCTCCTATGTGTCTTCATATTTTGCCCCTTATCTGAGTATGCCCCATGATTCCCTAGGTACTTCTGTATATGTGTCTACCCCGGTAGGTGACTCTATTGTGGTAGATCGAGTTTATCGGTCGTGTATAATGGTTATTGGTGGTCTGGAGACTCAGGTAGATTTCTTGCTTCTTTATATGGTTGACTTCGATGTTATATTGGGGATGGATTGGCTATCTCCCTATCATGTTATACTGGACTGTCATGCCAAAATAGTGACCTTGGCCTTACCGGTAGTACCTCGTTTGGAGTGGAGAGGGACTCCTAATCACTCTTCCGGTAGAGTTATCTCATATATGAAGGCTCGCCGCATGGTCGAGAAGGGTTGTTCGGCCTATTTGGCATGTGTTCGTGATTCTAGTGCCGAGGTTCCTTCTATGGAGTCTATGCCCGTGGTTCGTGATTTTCCAGAGATATTCGTTGCTGACCTGTCGGGTATGCCACCCGACAGGGATATTGATTTTTGCATTGAGTTGGCTTCGGGCACTCAACCCATTTCTACTCCACCGTATCGTATGGCCCTGCCAGAGTTGAAGGAATTGAAGGATCAGTTGCAGGATTTGTTGGATAAAGGCTTCATTAGGCCTAGTGTTTCTCCTTGGGGTGCCCCAGTGTTGTTTGTCAAGAAGAAAGATGGCTCGATGAGGATGTGTATTGACTACCGGCAGTTGAACAAGGTTACTATTAGGAATAAGTATCCTTTGCCGAGGATTGATGATCTATTTGACCAGCTTCAGGGTGCTTCAGTGTTTTCCAAGATAGACTTGAGATCTGGTTACCATCAGCTAAGGATTAGGGCGTCTGATGTCCCTAAGACAGCCTTTCGCACTCGGTATGGGCATTATGAGTTCTTGGTGATGTCATTTGGGTTGACAAATTCCCCCGCTGCTTTTATGGAGTTGATGAACCGAGTGTTCGGGCCCTATTTGGACTCGTTCGTTATTGTTTTCATTGACGATATATTGATATACTCCTGTAGCCGAGAGGAGCATGAGCAGCATCTTCGAGTCGTCCTCCAAACTCTGAGGGATAGTTAGTTGTATGCCAAATTTTCTAAGTGTGAGTTCTGGTTGAGTTCGGTGGCATTTCTAGGCCATGTTGTGTCGGCAGAGGGTATTCAGGTGGATCCCAAGAAGATTTCAGCAGTCAGAGATTGGCCTAGACTCACCTCAGCTACAGAGATTCGGAGCTTCTTGGGCTCAGCAGGTTATTATCGCCGGTTTGTGGAGGGATTTTCATATATTGCAGCCCCGATGACCAGGTTGACTCAGAAGGGTGCCCAGTTCAGGTGATCTGATGGGTGTGAGGCGAGCTTTCAGAAGCTCAAGACAGCCTTGACCACGGCACCGGTGTTAGTTTTGCCTACAGGTTCAGGGCCTTATATCGTGTATTGTGATGCTTCACGGGTTGGACTTGGTGCAGTGTTGATGCAGGATGGCAAGGTTATAGCTTATGCTTCATGTCAGTTGAAGGTGCATGAGAAGAACTATCCAGTCCATGATTTGGAGTTAACAGCTATTGTTCACGCGTTGAAGATTTGGAGGCATTATCCGTATGGGGTACCGTGTGAGGTATTCACGGATAATAAGAGTTTGCAATATCTGTTCAAGTAGAAAGAGTTGAATATGAGGCAGAGGAGATGGTTAGAGTTGTTGAAAGATTACGACATTACCATTCTTTATCATCCGGGAAAGGACAATGTGGTGGTCGATGCTTTTAGCCGGAAGTCAGCCAGCATGGGTAGTCTTGCCTATCTATCAGTCGGAGAGCGACTGTTTGCTTTGGATGTTCAGGCTTTGGCCAACCGATTTATGAGGTTGGAGATTTCTGAGACTAGCAGTGTTTTGGCCCATACTGTGGCTCGTTCTTCATTGTATGATCGTATTCGGGCCAGGCAGTATGATGATCGTCATTTATGCGTTCTTATAGATACGGTCCGTCACGGAGATCAAAGCAGGTCACAGTTGATGATGAGGGAGTTCTGAGGATGCAGAGTCGTATTTGCGTGCCTAATATTGATGGTATTCGTGAGTTGATATTGCAAGAGGCCCGGGAACCATAGTTCCCGGTATTCCATTCATCCGGGCACCGCAAAGATATATCAGGACTTGCGGCAGCATTATTGGTGGCGGAGGATGAAGAAGGATATTATAGCCTATGTAGCTCGGTGCTTGAACTGTCAGCAAGTTAAGTACAAACACCAGAGACTCGATGGTTTGATGCAGCAGATTCAGCTTCCCGAGTGGAAGTGGGAGAGTATCACCATGGATTTTGTAGTTGGACTCCCACGGACTCAGAGGATGTTTGATGCGGTGTGGGTCATTGTGGATAGGTTGACCAAGTCAACACACTTCATTCCTGTATCAGTTTCGTATTCTTCAGAGAAGTTGGCCAAGATCTATATGAGGGATATTGTTCGATTGCATGGTGTGCTCGTGTCCATTATATCTGACCGAGGTACTCAGTTTACCTCCCATTTCTGGAGAGTATTTCAGCGTGAGTTGGGCACACGGGTTGAATTAAGCACAACGTTTCATCCTCAGACGGATGGACAGTCGGAGCGTACTATTCAGATCTTGGAGGATATGTTACGAGCGTGTGTCATTGACTTCGGAGGTTCATGGGACCAGTTCTTTCCTTTAGCTGAGTTTGCCTACAACAACAGCTATCAGTCGAGCATTCAGATGGCTCCGTATGAGGCGTTGTATGGTAGGCGGTGTCGGTCGCCAATTGGGTGGTTCTAGCCGGGAGAGGCTAGATTGTTGGGTTCTGAGTTAGTCCAGGATTCCTTGGACAAGGTGAAGGTCATTCAGGATAGACTTCGTACAACTCAGTTCAGGAAGAAGCGTTATGCGGATCGCAGAGTTTGAAATTTGGCATTTATGATAGGAGACCGGGTTTTTCTTCGGGTGTCGCCCATGAAGGGCGTGATGAGGTTCGGAAAGAAGGGCAAGTTAAGCCCTAGGTACATCGGTCCATTTGACATTCTGGATAAGGTAGGAGAGGTGGCCTGCAGACTTGCCTTGCCACCGAGTTTATCAGTTGTGCACCCGGTGTTTCATGTATCTATGCTTCGGAGGTATATTGTGAATCCATCTCATGTACTTGACTTCAGTGGTGTCCAGTTGGACAAGAATTTGTCTTATAAGGAGGAGCCGATAGCCATATTAGCTCGGCAGGTTCGTCAGTTGAGATCGAAGAGTTATCCTTCGGTTCGTGTTTAGTGGAGAGGTCAGCCTATTGAGGCAGCTACCTGGGAGTCCGAGTCCGATATGCGGAGCCTATATCCCCATCTTTTCCCGATTCAGGTACCTTTCTATGTCCGTTCGAGGACGAATATTTGTTTTAGAGGTGGAGATTGTGATGACCCAAAAGGTAATCCCGTGTAATTTTAACTAAATCGGTGTTCCGAGGCCCTGAAAGCCTCCGTTTATCTCACCTCGATGTGTGTGCGCAACCCGAGCGCGTAGCCGGGAAGCCTTTATGTGGAAAATTGATAAAATGTGGAATTTATGATAACTATTTGAATAAAGTTAACTTTGGTCAATATTTTTGGTAAACATACCCCGACTCATGATTCGACGCTCCTGGAAGGTCTGTAGGAAAATATGGGACTTGGGCGTATGCCCGAAATCGAATTCCGAGGTCCCAAGTCCGAGAAATGAATTTTTAAAGAAAATTATTTTCTGAAAAATATAAAGGTTTTTTAAAATGAGAATTTATGTGAAACCTGTGTTATCGGGCCCGTATTATGGTTCTGGAGCCCGGAACAGGTTCAATATGTGTTATATGAGTTATCTGTGAAATTTGGTAAGAAACGGACTCAGTTTGAGGTGATTCGGACTAAAAATGGAAAATTTGATAGTTAATGAAATTTTGAGGATTTTTATAGATTTTGAGGTTAAAATTGATGTTTACGATGTTATTTTGGTGTTTTGATTACTCGAATAAGTCAGTAGGATGTTTATGAAGTTGTGTGTGTTTGGTTTTGAGCCTCGAGGGCTCGGGTGAGTTTCGGGTAGGTGTCGGAGTGCAAAAAGGGGGTAGAAATCTGGTGCAAACTTCATTTTCTGGTGTCTGATGTTTTACTCTATGCGATCGCATAGGTCTTTCAGCGATCTCATAGCTTGTGCTGAGGGAGGGATTCTGTTGCACTGTGCGATCGCATAGTGTACTAGGTAGGCTGGGGGTGGGGCTGGTCAGTGGCATGTGCGATCGCATGTGCTCATCTGCGATCGCATAGGGTGGGGGTTAGGGATCCTGTGCGGTCGTAATAGTTAGTCCGCGATCATGTAGCTTAATAGACAGTCCTCTATGCGATCGCAGCCCTTTATCCGCGATCGCATAGGTCATTTTCGCCCAGTTAATTCAAGTGTCAAAAACAAAATGTTTCATTACGGGATTTTGCAAAATTTCATAAACCCTCTTCTTCCCCAAATCCCATAGACGACGACCTTTGAAGAGCTCCATCACCATAGCCTCTTAGGTAAGTAATTATAACCTCGTTTTCTTCCATTTCCATCATCAATTATTAGACTCTAGGCCTAAAATCATGGAACTAAAGGGTAGAAATTGGGGTTTTGGGTAGAGTTAGGGCTTTTTAAATTTTTGAGAATTTGACCTCGTTTTGGGGTCGGATTTCAAAACAAATTGTATATTCGTTGAGAATGGGTGATCGGATTTTGGTCCGAACCTCGTGATTGGACCAAGCGGGCCCGGGGTCGAATTTTGGAATTTTTGGAAGAATGTTGGAAAATCTATAATTAGGCTTTGGGATTGAATTGTTGAGTAATTATTGATGTTATTGAGTCAATTGTGTCTAGATACGATTGTTTCGGAGTCGGATTCGAGAGGAAAAGCGTTGCTAGAGGCTTGATTCACTTTCTTGGAGCCGAGGTAAGTGTTTGGCCTAACATTAGCTTGAGGGAATAGGTATAGAGTCTTATTTACTATGTGTTAATCCATGTCCAACGTATAGGTGAGGTGACGGGTACCTATATGTTGTGGTCGAGCATGCCCGTGAGTCGAACTTGATGATTTATATTGTGTTTTTTGATATTCTATGTGTAATGAATTAATTGTCATTCTGGAAGGGATACATTGAGGGTATTTCATGATGTAGATTGTTATTGATTACTCGTCCGGTTGAGGATCATTTGTTAAAATTATACCTCTGAGTGAGATTGGTTATAGTTGAGTCCCTTGCCGGGACGGTAGAATACTTGTTGATTATTTCTATACATTTGAGGTTTCTTATTTGTTGCATTTCCTGTCAATTGTTGCTTTTACATATGTTATGCACGAGGGGATATTCCGTGCCGAGTGATTGTGAGGTTATGCACGAGGGGACATTCCGTGCCGAGTGATTGTTTATTTATTTATGCACGAGGGGACATTCCGTGCCGAGTGATTGTTTATTTATTTATGCACGAGGGGACACTCCGTGCCGAATGATTATTATTTATGCACGAGGGGATATTCTGTGCCGAGTGATTGTGAAGTTATGCACGAGGGGACATTCTGTGCCGAGTGATTATTTATTTATTTATGCACGAGGGGACATTCCGTGCCGAGTGATTAATTTATGCACGAGGGGACATTCTGTGCCGAGCGATTGTGAGGTTATGTACAAGGGGACATTCCGTGTCGAGTGATTATTGTTTATGCACGAGGGGACATTCCGTGCCGAGTGTTTTGTGAGGTTATAGCACGAGGGGACATGCCGTGTCGTTTCTGTTTATTTATTTGTTCAGAGTTGTTAATTCATGCAGTTATTTATACATTTCAGTTGTTCACTTGTTCTGTTATTTCAGTAGGTTGTTGCCCTTTTTTCCCAGCATGTTAACCCCGCTTTTGTGTTAACTGTTTATTTCCTTTCATTGCTTCTTCATTACATTATTGAATTGCACAGGTGTTATTCGTTGTCGTGTCCTAGCCTCGTCACTACTTCGTCGAGGTTAGGCTTGGCACTTACTCAGTACATGGGGTCGGTTGTACTGATGCTACACCTGCACTTCTTTATGTTGTGCAGATTATAGCGGCAGACCCAGTGGACAGTGATTCAGGGAGTATCCTTCAGTCCACGGCGACACTGAGGTAGTCCTGCAGGCGCCCACAGGCCTCGGCGTCTCCTCTTATCCTTTTTCTCATTTTATGTCTTATCCTGTAAATCCAAGACAATTGTACTCACTTATTTCAGACCATTGTATTTAGTAAAATCTTAGACTATTCGTGAGATTGTGATATCGGTTTCTGAGTTGTAATTGAGGAAGTTTTATGAGGTTTATCGTTAAAGTTCTTGAATTTATTAGTCTTCCGCCTTCTTTAATTATAATTACTCTAGATATTGTTGTTAGTTCAATTGTAAACAAGTAAACTTAATTAAATGTTGGCTTGTCTAGCGGGTTCAACGTTAGATGTCATCACAGCATGAAGGTGGGATTTCGGGTCGTGACATATGCACTCATTCTACAATTACAAGCTTGCATCATATTAAGAGTAACAAAATATGCACACATCATTGATGATAGTTTCTTCATCAAGTTTGTATTTGACTCCCCAAATACTGTGATTTATAGCGACATATGTTCTTCTCTTCCCCATCCATTAATGAACAACCAAAAGATTTAAAAATGAAAAAACCTTTGGGAGAGAAAAAAAGACTTTCTATGAAGAGAGGTTTAAAAATATTGAGAGAATGAAAATGAATGATTATAGACGAAGAGAAGAGGGTTATGTGATTGAGAAGATATTACTTAGTATTTATAGTAACCAAAAGAAAAAAACTAACCAATATATTGATACCTTGAGTAATAGGAAGAGATAGTAACATCTTTGCAATTATTGTAGTATAATTAGCCTTATGTATTATTGCATATATTACAACTTTAATTGCAGCCGTTTCACTTTTTCTCTTGGAAAGAAGAAAACATATATTTAGTAGAAAAATAAGAGAAAAATGCTAAAAATTGAGAAAAAAGATAAGTACTTTTCTTAGCCAGAGAGAGGTGTCAAGTCATCATTCTTTTTCCCACCTATATATATATATATATATATATATATATATATATATATATATATATATATTAAAAGCGTGAACCCTTAAAATTAAAAGTCAAATTACATAATTACCCTTTTTAAAAATCTAGTTACCCCGCTTATAAAAAATCAAATAAAAGAAGCAAATTTATTTGAAGGGACGTAATCTTTCGGAACAAATACTAATATCCCGAAAACTTTCTCTCCTAAAAAGTTAGCCAACAACTACTTAGAAGAAAATTAAAGTAAAGTAACAAATTGGTTTGGGTCGCATACCTTCATAATAGGTTACTATTGTTCCGAACAATTTTTATGTTCTCTGTGTGTCTGAATCTTTGAGATATTCTATTTCAAAGTTAAAAATTTTAAGGCACAATTATCTCTCAGGAGTCCATACGTACCAAATATATCAACATCCGATTACAAACGACCCCTCAAATCCTTAAATCAAGCAATAATTACATGGGATAATTTAGAAGGCTGATTGGCATGTGGTTACAAACCCGACAGTTATTTCTCAATTAGCGGTATTCCCTTGCTTCATTTAATTATCTACCGATAATATTAGTATCTCATCATCTTAATTTTTTGTTCTTCCGAAAAATATATTAATTCAAAGAGAAAAAAATATCATCACATAACATTTATATATGTATCATGCATCAGTTAAATCAATTTCCCAAGAAAATAACTTCACCGTCTATTCTATTAGTAATGATTCAAAGCAAGTTGCCTAGCACATTCTCGTTATACTCAGAGGCAGATATAGCCTAGAGTTTATGGGTTTATCTGATTATAGTAGAAAATATGGGAAGAACTTTTGTCGAATCATTTAGCATTAGAAAGAAAGATGGAAAACTGTTACTGAACAATTAAACTAGACAATTATCATTTTCAAAGAAAAATATCTTCAAAAACATAAGAAGTTTGATAATTTAGAAGGAAGTTCAAAGGTCGTCCAAAGATTAGGTCCAATGCTGCTAAGTTTTCGAGAGTTTATAAAAGATACACGAAGGGAGACTGAAGCATAAAAAAGTCTTCGCCCTTCGCACGGGAAAAATATTAATTTGTTTATTTATAATGTTTTAAATATGGTTGAAGGCCTGAAGTTTGTGATGAAGATGTCGTATTCATGATATACTTTTAGATACTACAAAATATTTTTGCTAGGTTTTCATGTCAATACATTCAATCTATCTATGAGAAGACTAAAATGTTATTTATTGAAATTTTAGTATATTAACAGGTTGAGAATACTTTAATCAAAAGAAGACAAGTCAATTAAGTTTTTATAAAATAAATATTTCTAACATATCGGACTATCTTTTAATGCTGCAATAGCAAGAATCTAAGTACTATCTCAATTTGGTATTGAGTAAAAGAGAAATAATTCACTTCTTTTGTCAAAATTGATATGATAGTGAAAATTCAACTAGGAGTCTAATCAAAAACATTTAGCAATGATACGAAGGAAGAAGATGAAAAGAAATAACAACGTCCAATAATTAATCAAAAAATTAAAATTAAAAATAGATTAGCGACCTTTCTTTTATATGTAAATGAACTTTGAAGTGATCTGATTTTGAAGTTGTATTTGTCGAAAAAGCATTATTGCTGGTGTACCAATCAAAACATCTGTTTTAATATTTTTCTTAATATAAAAGAGAAACCTGTGCTGGTATAATATTCTAAATTTGATTTGTATTCATACCATCATCATTTTAATCGATAATTCTTCTAATATTTTTATTCTTATTAGATTTCACAAATTATCTATCTATATTTATACAAAATAATTACTCAATAAAAGGATATCAACACAATCTATACTATAGGTATAAGTGAATTATATGTTAATATATGTTTAGCTAAGGTATTCACGATTTTCATAAATTTAAATATCAGCTATTGATATTATTAATGATGTTATATGAAGCATGTTATAATCTGATAACACAAACACTTAGTAATGACAAAGCAATTGAGCCACACAAAGGGAACATATATTTGATTGTTCATCGTCGTAGATTTAAAAGATATCTAATCATATTAATAAATCACCGCACGAAAATTTACATTGATCTTTCACATAATTTATAGTTTTATTTTTTCATGTATAATTATATACTTAAAAATTTATTAACATAATAATAATAATAATAATATAAATTTGAGGTACTACGTGACTTAGCACACACCTGCATCGCACGTGTAGAGAAACTAGTATATATATATATATATATATATATATATATATATATATATATATATATATATTAAGGCTGGCAGGTGGGTCGGGCCTGACCCGAGACCGGGGGCTAAACGGGCCGGCCCGTGGCGGGTCCGGTCTTGGTGAGCTTTAGGCCCGTGGCGGGCCGGTCCCTTAGTTTGGAACCATGAGCCCGGGACCGGCAGGCGGGCCTGGGCCGGTTCAACCGGGCCCAACAGTCAAAAAATATATTAAAAAAATTATTCAAAAAATGGCCAACGGTCAGAATTTTAAATTCTAGGCGTTGGCCCCTTAAATTAGCCGTTTGGCATGTTTAAAAAATAGTCATTTGGCCCCCAAACTTTGTTTTAACCCCAAATATTTTATAATTATACTTTTTCTCTATTCTCAACTATAAATACCCCCTCATTCTTTCATTTTTACTCACAAAAAAAATCATCAATCCCTCTCTAATTTTCTTCTACTATTGCTTACTTTATTATTGCAATTTGTGAAAAATTGTGAAGTTGGTGAATTGAAGTATTCAAGTCTTCAACATTATACAATTTTCAAGAAGTTGTTCGTCAATTCGGTAAACTCGTTCCAACTCTTAAGTTTTAATATTATAGTTTTGTTTGTTTAATTTGTTTTCCTTATAATTAATATGGACTTTTCTTTGAAAAAAATGTTTGGTGGTAAGGGAAAATCTAAAATTGGTGAATCTAGTAGGCAAGCTACTACTACTCCCCCGGCCCCGACTCCCCGACCAAGACCTGTTACCCGTCCTCCTCCACCTGTTATTCTTGATAGTGATAACCCTTGTTTTCAATTTACCGATAGTCAATTTATACATGATCTTACACCATGTTCACAATTAAATGAGAAATATATGAATGCTATTTATGGTAATCCAACTATCGATGAAAATGATGAGAAAAATGTTGATTTAGATGAAACTCAACCTGATTTAGATGATACACCTACTAGTCCTGTTGTTAACCAAACTGATAATAATCCAAATGATGCCCCGGCTGACCCTCATTTAGTAACCCCTACTTTTAATAGACAATGTGCTAAACGGAGCGAAACATCTCTTGTTTGGCACTTTTTTACTCAACTAAGAGATCAAATTAAGGCTAAGTGTAAAATTTGTGGGCTCTTGATGTCCCATAAATTTAATGACAACCGTGGCGGTACGGGTAGTTTGACTAGACACATACTGAAACACCCTAATGATAAAGTTAAACTTCAACAAATGAAATCTAGGCAAGAGGGGATAAGTGTAGGTACTCAGGTTAACCCTAATACCGGTCAAATCTAGTTCAACCGGGAATTAACACTGTTACCGGTGGCATTTTATATTACGATCCAAATAAAGATCGTGAAGAATTGGCAAAAATGGTTACTGTTATGTGCTTACCATATAGTTTTCCCTCTAACCCTCACTTTGCCCATTATATTAGAAGAATTTTTAATCCTACTTATAAAGGATGGCCTCGCACAACCGTAAATGCTGATATTTATAAATATAAACATGAATATGAACAATATTTGCGCCATTTATTTACTCATATTAGTAATTGTGTTTCTATTACTACTGATATTGGTAAGAATGGTAATGACTGTGATTATTGCTAAGATAGTTGCAGATATTTGTAGATATAAATGCATTAGAGATAAAATAATGGCAGTTTCAATGGATAATGCTTCTAGTAACACTAATGCTATACATTCTTACAACTACACTAAGTCCTGCATTTACTAATATTTTTCATGTTAGATGTATTTGTCATATTTACCATTTAATCGTCGGTGATGGTTTGAAAACTTTATATGCTGAAATTGCAAAGGTTAAATTTGCTCTTCATTGACTTTTTTATGCAAACCATAGAAGTAGAGTTAGAGAATATTATAAAAAATGTGATGAATTTGGCCTTAGAGAAAGAAAGGTTCCTAAACCTTGTCCGACTAGATGGAATTACTTGTATGAAAATTTAGTTGTTGCATATGAATATAGAAACCCAATAAGCACAACGTATAATGCTCGTGTTGGTGGTGATGATCACCTTACAAATCAAGATTGGGCTAATGTTAAAATTCTTCAAGATTTTTTAGAACATTTTCATGTTGCTACAAATGAATTATTTGGGCAATATTATGCTACTATTTCTAACTGTTTAGTTTATATTTCAGCACTTGCAGAATTATTTACTCAATTTTCAGAGAGTGGGGTAGTTTATCAAAATGCTATTAATGATATAAAAGATAAGTTTAAAAAATATTTTTCCCCTATCTCCCCTCTTTATGGTATTGCAGCCATGTTAAATCCTACCATGAAATTAGGAGGTCCTCACTATTGGTATAGTCAAATTTATAATGCTTTACCACTTTCACCTGAGGAATATGCTACACTTAAAGATGAAAAAGCCTCAATTAAAATAAATGCTCAAACAATTTATAATTCTTATCAAGTAGCATTAGATCATGCTAGACCAAATGTACCAACTCCTACCTCGTCTAGCTCGCAGGTTCCTAAAAGATATGCGGGGCTAAAAACACTTAGTTCTTGGACGGGGTTCAGGGGTTCTCAAGGTGATAATATTGGTGATAATTCACAATTAAATGAGCTTCAAGTTTATTTGTCGCAGGGACTTGAATAAGAGAATCCAGACGGCACCTTCAATGTTTTGGAATGGTGGAAGGACAAAGAAAAACACTATCCGATTCTTTCAAGGATGGCTCGAGATATTTTAAGTATTCAAGCTTCAACAGTGGCATCGGAGAGCGCTTTCAGTCAAGCGAGACTTCAAATCGGTGATCATAGAGCGTCTATGAGGGAGAGCTTGGAAAAATCAGTACTCTTCAGAGATTGGATCCGTTCGGAAAGAAGAAATTTTGGACTTGCTGAATCACAACCGGATATAGACGAAACTTATGAAGAAATGCTAGCGGAACTTGCGGAGGATGCTGATTCGTCCGGAAGTGGTGATGAACAAGCTTCTTTTCCGCCACCACCAACGGAAATTCCTCCCAACCTTGAAGGGTTTATGAAATTTGTTAGAGATACTATGTAGATTAATATGTAACTTGTATTTTGGCACATCTTGATTAATTTTCCCCCCTTTTAATGGTGGTATTAGTACCTTAGCTGTGCTCATTCCATTGGGGGGAGGAAGACTAAGAAAGATATTGTCAATTTTTTAAATGTCGTATTAATAAAAATTATAAGACATTTCCTTGAATATTTGTGTTTAAACTTGAATTACAAGACATAAGTCATAATTATATAATATAATTTACAATAAATTGTCTTATATAATATAATATAATTTACAATAAACTGTCTTATATAATATAATATAATTACATAACAAATATTTTGTAACTCTAGAATCACACTTATATAATATAATTTACAATAAGTGCAAGTTTGAATATCTCTTTACTATTTTTTTGTGTTTAAACTTGAATTACAAGACGTAAGCCATAATTATATAATATAATTTACAATAAATTGCCTTAGATAATATAATATAAATACATAATTTTTTTTAAAATAGCCAACGGCTATAATTTCAAAAACTAGCCGTTTGTTTTTAAAAAATAGCCATTTGGCCCCAAACTTTGTTTTAACCCCAAACTTTTTATAATTACACTTTTTCCCTATTCTCAACTATAAATACCCCTCGTTCTTTTATTTTTACTCACAAAATCATCAATCTCTCTCTACTCAAATTCTCAACTCAAGTTAAATCATGCCCGACGATTCTAGAGTTAGCCCATTTGTTCGGTAACACTATAATGTGGTAGAAAAAAATGAAGAATTTTACATAGTAAAGTGCAAGCACTGTGGTCGAGTCTACACTTGGCGTCCAAAGTTGGCAGGCACATGCTCTTTAAGGAGGCATATAATAAAGAGTTGTCTTGCGCGTTCTCTAGACATTCGTATTTAAGATTTTAAGTTTATTTCAAACAATTTGTGTTATTTTAAATTTATTAGACGTATTATGCTTAATGTTGTAGTTTGTTAAATTAATTTGAAGTATTATTAATTTATTATGCAATGTTAGTGCAAGTTTGGATATTTCTTTACTATTTTTTGTGTTTAAATATGAATTACAAGATTTACAAGAAATTGCCTTACATAATTTTTTTTTTTAAAAAAAATAGTCCGAACTCGTTTAGGCTCGTTTGGGCCCGTGGGCCCGACCTCACTTTAGCCAGGGCCCATGTGGGCTTAGGCCCGTAGTGGGCCGGTTCTACCCATTTGGCCCGGGACCGTTTAGCCCGGACCCGCCTAACCCAACCCGTCAGAGCCCGGACCCGTTTGGCCCAGGCCCGGCCCAGATTACAGCCCTAATATATATATATATATATATAGAGAGAGATTGTTGCACACCTTGTCGACATGACAAATAAGAAGCTTAACACAATAATCTGTGAAATTGTTCCTCTCTTAAATTAAAAGTTAAAACCACTCGAGGGAAACCCAACTGGGTACCATTTTAATCTCTAAAGCCACATCGTCGGAAATTTTCCACAATCTCGCCGGGAGAATGAGACGGCCGGCGACTATGAACGTCGACGCGATGACTCGAAAAGTCGCCGTCGATAATCGAATTCCTCTCCGCAATTACTATCGAATCGCCAATAATCTCCTCCGACAGGTTAACTCTATACTTAGAACTTTCAATTTTGCTTTTAGTTTGTAACTCATTTAATATAAGCTGTTAAAAGTGTAATATCTTTACAACTATAACTATGCATTCTGCTCTATATGAGCCAGTTTCATTCCAACAATCAAAACCCCTATATTTGTTTGCTAATATCCTATGCCAAATTGCTTGGGTTGAGCGTTTATTTGATTTTTCAGTTGGACCTTTAACTAATTACTTATATCAACTGGTCAAGGAGGAAGCTTGGAGGAAGCTACAACTGTTACTTTTCCTCAATTCCAAACTAGTTAGTTTCAGCTATAAGAAAGCTGGAACCTATATCTTGTTATATAGAGGCTATGTGAATTTTCTTTGTCGAATTCTTTTTGTTTGATCCGTTTCATTCCGGTATGGAGCAAGTCCCAACTCTTTCATTGTTATGATGATAAACCATATGTAGAGTTATTGTATGGCCCAAACCCTGTATTTTTCATAAAAAATGAACTGAATATGTGCAAATTATTAATAGAACCCAGAAACTCCAAAGAGCTAGAATCCAGAAACCATAAACTTCAAATCCTAAATCCTGGATCAAGCTGGAACCTTTATCTTGACAAATAGTCTCTCTTTGGATTGAGTTTTGTGATTATCTTGTGGTTTGTTTACAGGCCAATATTCACCGTGGGGAGAAGAATATCATAGACTTGTATATAATACTAATGAGATATTCAAGGTGAATGATACTGTGCTGCTTTTACTTTATTTTTGGTGGATTTTTTTTCTAGATTTTCAGATACTTCTCTTTTGCTAGTAATAAGTAACTTAATGGTATTGTTTGTATTATTGTATTGCCAGTTTGGTTACTGAAACAATACCCGACCATCGAGACTACCAAGCTTTGCATCCAGAAGAAAGAGCATTATCGAAAAGGGTCAGTGTATCAGTTTATTGTCTTTAATGGTCCTCTATGCTGTGTACTAATCATTCTTCTGGATTACGATTTGTTCTTTACGTGATCTGGATACAATTTATGATTTTCTGCGTCAACTTGATGATGCTAAGATTTTCAAATTTTGTTGTTTGGTTGTCTCAGATGCTTTCAACAGTGCTAGATGAACTAGAGGGTTTAAAACCGGAATTCCAGCGCCAGCGGAAAAGAATGGATAAAGCTCAAGCAGCAACTCAGACTTCCCAACTTAATAATCAGGAGAACGAGAACCCTCCCTACAGATCAGTTGGAAATTCGTTAGTACGGCCCTATACCAACAATAAAGCATCTTCTGATTATGACAATAAATGGGTATGTAACTACTTGCTTTTATTTTGAGTTTTGGGGTTTTTGTTTGATTTGTTGTGTTTTATGCCATCAATTCTTTCACTTTATTTTCACCTTTTCCTTCTTTAGAAATTAGAATGGAAAATAACTTGTTATTTATATATGCTCTTTGCTGTCTCATTCATTAACTAGAGTTTAGGATAATTCTCTTTGCCGAAGTCATAGTTTCATAATTCTTTCTCAGTCTCAGTAAAGGACATTGTTTCTTTACTAGCTTGAAAGCCTGTGATTTCATGTCCAGCATATATTTGGTTTGCACAATTTCTCAAGGCCATCTCATTTGGCCTTGTTTTGCTTTCTACACTTTTGCTCTCCTTATGGACCATGAATTTGTATATGATAAAATTTCAGGTCATCAGCAATGCACCTTCATCTTTGTGGAAGCAGAATAAAGATTACTCTGGTGTTTCATCCTCGAGTTCGATTGATATGCAGTTCCAGAAGCTGTGAGTCCAAATTAAGAAAACTACCAATGTCCTTTTTTTTTGTGGTTGAGGGGGAGGAGGGGTGTTCCAGAGGATGGAACAATATCTTTAAATAACTTGTTCGTCTTTGTTATCCAGTATCCTTGCTGTTTAGGCAGATCTCGTGCAGAATTGAAATTGGTTATTAAGTTACTTTTCCTAAAGGGTTGATATCATCGAGTTATCCTCTAATTCTGTCAGTTATTCAGTCTATCTGCAAAGTTCTTTTCGCATAGGGTTTAAATTTTTAGCAATTAAGGTACTTTAAAGTACCTGGTTTTAAGCTTTGCTGGACATGGTGCAGTTTTACAGCTTGCTATGAAATTCATGCGTTTTAGATTTCCCTGAAAACGTTTTATCCAGGTTAAGAGAATTTCTTGCCCATGCAATACTGTTGTCATCAGGAAGAAGTGTGTGGAAGTATCGCTTCTTAAGAAACACAACTAGTCCCTGTATTTTCGGCAATTTAACTTTAATCTTACAATGTTAATTCCCATCTTGATTATTGTGCTAGTCAAGCATGGACATTTTAATTAAAACGGTGGGAGTTTTATTTTCTTCATGAAGTTGTGCGATTCCTCTGAATGTCTGTTGCATAATAGTGTGCATGATAACAGGAAATTTCTTAATTATCTGATGTAATCTAACTGAGTATTGTATAAACTTATTGTCAGATCTCTCAATTTTCCTGTTCCAAAGCAAGAAACACTGTCAAGGCACTCGCTTTTAGGCCCAAATGGTCTTCATGGTCAATGGTCCGGACCTAGTTCCAAGATAAAGGTATTGTTGAAGTTAAATGTCAGTTTTTTATCTTACTATAAACTTCAGCCTAAATCAACTGACCTAATTTGCTTTCTACAGGTGAATTACCCAGCAAATGCTGATTTAAGTTCAAATGAGCTTTTGAGGTTAGGGCCCTTCCAAAGATTGGTTATTGCTAATTCGGCCTACTCTGATGTCTTGCAAGAGAGTTAATTAAATCAGAGTGTCACTATTCCACATACATCTAATTTGTATGTTCTTAATTTTCTGTTTCTTGAAGCTGCTTTGGTACAAAATTTTGAATGTTGTCGTGCTATTTTTATAGCCTCAATCAGGTTGGTGATGATGGCTCGTTCGTGTCAAATGACATTGGCTTGAAGGTGGATAAGTCTCCTATGGAATCGGTTCTTTCTTTGCATGATGGACGGTGGTTACACCCTTCTGAGGATTCTTGTTCTCCATTTTTTGATGATATGCGGAGTGATAATATTCCTTTAAGTAACTTAAGGCAACCTTCGCCGCCTCCAGTTTTGGCACAAATACAACAAGAATTTCATCCCATATCTCCATCCAAAGTTGCAGATCCAAGACCTGGACCAGCTAAGTCTTCCTTTCAGGATGGGCCACCTGGTTCAAACTCGTACCAACATTTGCATGTTGTAAGTTGTTTTATTTTACTTCATTTAGGTTCCTGTATCTCTTTGACCCATAAAATCAGAGAACACCTTCATCTTTATAGAAGCTGTTTGAATTGGAGGATTTTTAGTCCTTTATCTATCAGCTTTGCTTGATATAATTTGCACTAGTATAACCCTTGTTATTTTTCTCTTACACCGCAGCCAGTGAGACTAATGGAAGATTTCTTAAGATTAGCTCGAGAAAATACAGCAAAGAATTTAGAAACCTGTGCTGTTCTTGCTGGTTCACTGGTATGGAGCAAAATGCTTGGTCTGAAATTTATAAGCTCTATTTTCTGTTTTCTCATATGCGTGGTGTTTTTGTTTTGTATTTCTTAACTTGCAGAGGAACCGTGTTTTTCACATCACTACTCTTATTGTCCCAAAGCAGGAGTCGACTTCAGATTCTGTAAGTTGAATTTTATGTTTCATCTCTAGGGATATACTAGATTTATGCTTGAACTTTACCCCTATTATTCAAAAAGTAGAACTGACCGTTCTTTAGGACCGGAAAAGTATAAGTGCAGCATTGAAGCGTCTTTGCATCTTGAATTTGAAAAAGCTGAACCAAGCTTGTAAATTTCAGGAGCTTTGTCTCTTTAAGATTACTTATGACATTTGCACTTTTGGATTTAAATATCCTGAAACATGGTTAATTTCTGGAAAAAAGGGCTCATTGTGTTTTTAATTCCCTCTTTCATAATAAAGTATAGGAGAAAGGTGAGAAATATTAACATTAGTTGGTAGTTTCTCCATTTATAAAAAGGAACGAAAAAACTAAGAAGTTTATGCTTTGCTGCTTTAAACCTATAAAGAAAATAGTTCATACAGGTAAAAAAATATAGCAGTCAGATATGCTTGGGTAGTAATGCTTTTGACATCATATGGTATGGTTTAACCTTGTTTCTGAAACGCTGCTTTTGATATATAGTGTTCAACATTGAATGAAGAAGAAATTTTTGAGGTTCAGGACAAGCTCTCTCTCTTTCCTCTTGGTTGGATACATGTAAGTGTCACAAGTAGCTGTGGCTATATTGCTTGGTCAACATCTGTGTTTTATTATTGAATTTGAAATTTTGATCAACGAAGTTATGTTTTGCTTCTTTCGAATGGTTTGGAATCTGTTTAATAGATGCCTTCATATAAAATATGTACTACTCTATCTCTGTCTTGCACGAATTTCCAGCGGCGCAACTCTCGATCTATACTTAAAGACTCAAATCCTCATTGTAACCAATCAATTTTTTTTTTTCAATTTATCATGGTTTAATTCTAAAGTTACTTCATTTGCGTTGCATAATAAGGGAACTCTCTCATGGTATGTTGACACGGTTGATGGTTCTAATTTACTTATTTAAATTCCAAAGATATTGTGGTGATGCTAGCAACAATTTTATATTTTTGAGGAATGTTGGCTGTGCATGAATTTCATTATTTTGTGAAAAGTTTAGTGTGTTACTTTTGCTTGTTTGTTCTATGCTCTTTTCACATATATTGCCTTTCTCAAGTTTTCTTGAGCAGCCGTGTTAGATAGTCTCTTAGTATATAGGAATAGAATATGTCTTAGTCTCATATGTAATAGGAGTAGAATATGTCCTAGTCCCATATATAGTAGGAGTAGAATATGTGTTATATATAGGGCTCATTGTATCATTGTTAATAAAAAATAGATTTTCTCCTGTGCATTCTCACATGGTATCAGAGCTTCAGTGAGAAAATTATCGCTGTGCGTTATTCCAGCGGCATCCGGGAAGAAAGGTCTCGTCGCCGTGCAATTTTCGGTCAACTACGTCTTGTTTATTGCTACAGTGGTACTGTGCATATACCAGTACCACCACCAGATCCGAAACCCTTGTGCGACCAAAACCCAGAAATTCGAGTCCCATCTAAACAGGAAAGTCAGTCACCGTGCGTCTTTCCGGTTGACGACTCAAGATTGATTTGCGTTATCTCCTCATCGGTAAGTATTATGCGAAAACTAACACCACCATCTTGTTCGGAAAAGTCAAGCGACAAAACCCTAGTCAATCGCTCGGGCAGAAAGTCACGCGCCTCCACGTGCCGGCAGAACTAGGGTTCCGGCGAGCTACAATAACTTTTCCGGCGCGTGTGAGCCGTTTCGACCACTTTTTGACAATACTTCTTCAGGGCAACTTACTCGTCCAGTGATTCCAAGCTTACCCATATAAATTACATCAAATTCTGACAACTTTTATTTTTCCCACCGCAAACAGTTCACTTTTCCGGTTTGAACAGTGATACCATTTCCATAGAAGTTTCTGTTTTCTAGTGGTGTTTTAGAACCTATTTTGTAGTGTGGAATTCCGCTTAGTCTTACTACTTTCAAATTTTTCCGGCGACCTTCCGGCCAACTTCTGTTTATCATCAACCACCTGATTTTGTTGCTCAGAGGGAGTCTAGTGGCCTTGTATGTCGAATGATCAGCTTGCAAATATTTTCAAACTCCCTCATTGGTCCTCGTACAACAAGCTCGATATATATGATTTGTATGCGCCGGCTCGAGGCGGAGTGTTAGATAGTATTGTGTAAATAGTTTTAGTCCTATATGTAGTAGGAGTAGAATATGTCCTAGTCTCAAATGTAGTTGAAGTAGAATGTCCTAGTCTCCATATGTAGTAGGAGTAGAATATGTGTTATATATAGGGCTCATTGTTAATAAAAAATTAGATTTTTCTCTGGTGCATTCTTACAAGCTGCATGTAATGGTAGTAATTAGCTATAAAATTAGCTGCATGTAATGATAGGAAATTAGCAATACCAGACTTCTTTGTCTTACTTTAATGATGTAGTGCCAATTATTCTTTTCTTTCATTTCATGTGATATTAAAAATACTATAATAAATAATCCAGCTTGCGTAGTTTTGGCCTTCCATTTTGGTATATGCTCTTGGTTTTTGGGTTAGACTTAGATTCTTTCTTATGGTACCACATACCTTTCTTATTTTACTTTCTCAAATGTAGATCATTAGTACTCTCTCGTTCTCTTCCCCATCCATATTCTAAGTGGTACCTCAAGCAAATTTGTTCTTGAACTCGTAAGTCTGCATTAAATTTCATGTGTGAAGCACACAAGGGTGTGACCAACCGGTCAATGAAGTGGGTAAAAAATATGGGAGACCAGGTGTAACTCCTAAGACCTAACAGAGACAAAAAAATTGTTAAGTGATTATTTCCCATTTGCCTCAGTTTTGGTGGGCAGTGTTATCATGTACTTGTGTTGGTGACAAGTAACATGTATACGGTGAAATCGTTGAGGTGCGTGCGAGTGACCTGGATATCGCCGTTATTTAAAAATTTCACATGTGATCCTTAAACTCGGGTTACACGTGTTCGGAGGTATGAGTTATATAGTGTCTCGCATTAAGTATATAAAGCATCTAAAGGGGTTTATAAAGGTTTAGAACACTCTACCTGTAGCCTTGAGGTTTTGGATTGGGTTTTCAGCTTCTTTCATATTCTTAGAGGGGGCTGTTTGGTTTGGATTGTCCTAGATATAATCTTTACATAAACATCAACATAAGTTTATACAATGTTTGATTGCGATTTAAGGAAATAAGCATTAATTGATACATTTGTTTGCTCCTTTTTGTTTTCCCCATAAATAATACTTGCATAAGATTAGTTCTGTGGGAATCTAGGTATTACTTTGTGTGAGATATAATGTGGAATACGAATGTGAGTATTAGTATGCATGGATTAAAATGCTAAAATGACCAAACTAACCCTCGTTCTAATCAGAAGATTTTAATTTTGTTTTAAAAGGTAAACAAATAGTTTAAAGTATACATTGTATACTAATGTGCAATATATCAAGCTAAACATTCAATAAGTAATTATACAGTCCCTGCATTACTAATTCCCCCGTATAATACCTGCGTTACTATTCATTGCATTATTAATCCGTGCTTTTTTTTGTTTCAAACCCTAACGACCCCTTAAACTCCTATATTAGGCCAATCGTCAATGGGATTCAATCCTAGTTGGAAGAGAAATTACCAAAGGCCTAGCATTCCTTCACGCTAGGCGCCAATGAGGTTTTTATTTGAGAGAAAAAGAAGACTACTCTCTTTCATATCTATTAAAAAAACAGAGACTACTCTCTTTCACATTTAGGAAACAACTCCCAGAGATTCTTTCGTCGGGAAAGATAGATCTTTTTTCTTTGGGAAAATATAGAAGCGAATTTGATACTTTATTAGGATCGAATTAATATTTAGAAATCTAAATGGGGCGTAGTCAGCAGAGGACAACTCAATACCCCCATTGAGGTCAAGTGGTAAGGCAATGGGTTTTGGTCTCGCTATTCGGAGGTTCAGCGTGTAACTTGTTCATAGGTCATTACTTGTTATGAAACTATGAGAATTTCTTATTTCATAATTGGCGTAAACCTAGGATGTTGAAAGAAAAGGATGAATCATATACATACAATGCTGCAGAATGATGTAAATGCTCCACCTAAGTTGTTTGTCTGCTCGTATCTTGATATGTTTAGTACCGTTGTCAATGAATTGTTGTGTTTCTTATTTGTTTGCAGACACATCCATCACAAACCTGTTTTATGTCATCAGTTGACCTGCACACTCATTACTCATATCAGGTAATAAGCAATGTTCTTGTGTTATTAACCTCTGGATTTCAATGGGCAGGATCTAGATGTCTTTTTCTTTTCTTCGGAATATATTGGTGCATATAGTTTTCAAATTGTTGAAGCCCATCCACTCAAGTCTAATGGTGAAATGATAGAATGTAACTTTACACATATCTAACAATTGGTGGTTTCTTGTTGAGGTGTGTGCATTAAGCATCTTTTACTTATGTCAGAAGGCTTTGCTATAGATTGTAAATCTTTTTTATTACATCAGAAGAACGTATGTGAAATTATCTAATCAAATATGTTCATTTCGTGTTCATAGAAAGGAGAGGTGGTTGGCATCTCCCCCGACAGGGACGGGAACAGCCTTCGGGCTTTACCTGTACCTACTAGATCCTACTAGATCCTACTAGTCCTGATATTCCTACTGGATTTGAGCAACTCAGACACATCCGGTCTTTTCGTCTTTCATGAGTTGAGGGTCTATCGGAAACAACCTCTCTACCTTCAAGGTGGAGGTAAAGTCTGCGTACACACTACCCTCCCCAGACCCCACTTGTGGGTACACTGGGTTTGTTGTTGTTGTTAAAGATGTTCATTCCATAGGATGAAAATTGATTTCTGACTGTTCTTCACCAAAAATACTTTCTTTTGACTCTTGACACTGTTTCTTTTGCCTCATTTTTGTAGATTATGTTGCCAGAAGCAATTGCAATAGTGATGGCTCCTACAGACAAAGCGAGGTATTAAGCCATTATGTCTCTGGTATTGCTCAAGTAGCTGTTTAATTGGAAAAAAGGTTCCGTTGTCCCTTATTTTTCTTTCATATGATTTCTAATATACATTGTGCGCACACACACACTTCTCTCTCATATACATTACATGTATATGAGTGCTCTTATATTTAGATTCGCATTTTGGTTTTTATATTCAAATGCGCAGTGGTATCCGTAGTGGAGTTTTTTCCTAAATAATGCTGTTTTGATTCTTAATTCCAGCATTAACCGGGGCTGAGGGCTAGCTCACTTGGTGAGTTCCCTGCCTTCCACAGCTGAAGTGAAGGGTTTAAACCCCATCCCCCGGATGTAATTGAAAAAAATTAAATTCCATAGTTAATTTGAAATGTTTTCTTGAAATGTAAGTCTTGCCTGTACTAAAATCACTTCTAAAGTAGTCACTTAATTATTGAAGGGCTTCAACCGAGTCAAAAGTTCTGATAATTCTAGAGTACTAAGACCTATGAAGTTGAAAGATCAGGGTACATAATCATATACCACATTATTGAGATGTTAGAAAGGCTACTTAATGGATTAGAGACTTCTAAATACTGATTGCCGTTTCACTTGTGACAGTCCACATGGTATATTTCATTTGTCTGAACCTGCTGGTGTGTCTGTTATCCGGAATTGTCAGCAGCGTGGTTTTCATCCTCATGAGGAGCCTGATGATGGAAGTCCGATATATGAACATTGTTCTCATGTCTATATGAATGCAAACATGAAGTTTGATGTTATAGACCTTCGTTAACCTTGCAGTTTTATGAACTTTGGAAGGACATATAGGAGTAAATGTTAGAGAGATGGTTGTATAGAAGCTTGATGTTACATACCTTCTTGTAAATTCATTCACGGGGATCCAAGAATACAACCTTATTTCAGATGAGCGATTGTATTTTTTTTCCTTCTTATCTTAAGCGGCGAAGTTTATGTTATAAATTAGGAATGAGGGCTTTTGGGTTTGGGATTCACATTGTTTCTCTAGACCATATTGCCTTGAATTTATTATTCATGATAAACAACTGTTGTAACCTGAGCAATCTAATGGGATCTTTATCAATATTTGCAAGGCTTAAATTCACATATGTGCTTTTTGACATTTTGGAAAAAGCTACGAGTGGATGATTTTTTGCTAAACGTGATTTTTAGAGTTTGAGACTTCACTAATTTTCTTAAACTCACTCTGTCGTGCCAGTTTGTCAAGAAGTTGAGTAAGATACATTCGCAAAGGTATACGATTTTAAAATAGATTTTGCGATAAACAAGTCAATTGTGTTGTAGGTTTTCGTTTTTTATTTTTATTTTTATGAGCAGAACAGAAGTGTAAGGAATCCAGAATGCTTTCGGTTTATAAAATTAGAGACGGCTTTAAACATGTGCGTCCTCCGATCCTTTATATATTTCTTCTCAAGTCGAAATTCCAAATTCATTCCCAGTGATCATTATGATTAGACAATCTGCGGTGAACTAAATTGTGGTCAGAAAGATTGCTCACTCCGATTATACCCCTAAACTTCAAGTTAGTGCGCAACGATTGAAAAACTATTGCGCTCTGCTGCGAATATCATTATTCCATCTTTCCAATTATGATTGGTTAGCTTCTCGTTTGGTGCTAACAGTTGTTCTTCATTCCATATCTACCTTTGAGTACTTTCAAGAATTCGCTGTCTTCGCTAAGCAGCTTTATCACCACTAGTCCTATTATATCGCAAATAAAAATTCTTTAAATATCATACTCCAGTCCAGTCCACTATAGCCGAAAAGAATAGCCTAGCGACGGAATTGCCTCTTCGCCTTCCCTCAATTCCTCCTCCTCCTGATCTTCTCTCTCTTTAAAACACCAGGTAAAGTCATTCCAAAAGCATCTGCATTAGCTATATATAAGAGCACCGCGTCTTCTCTATTCCTCTTCATATTGCTTCGTATTCACTTCCTTCTTATTTTTTTTTAAAAAAACACCCTATTTGATCGCACTCTTCTTATATACAATCAAACTCCGAAGCCAATCAATCCAACCATGTATCAGAATGCCTTCTTATTTGAAGGACCAATTAAAAACTCATTTGAAGTTTGAATTCGAAATCTGAACAAATCTTTAGTAGTTGTATTCTTGGGATGGTGCAAAACATGTGCGAGCCCATCTGATGGAAAAATAAAATTCAATGAGGATTTGCTTCATTTGACATGTACATGTCATGGGCATATATCTCACGTTTCGATATTCTATAAATTTATATGTAACTATTCTTCCTTTCGATATGAGTTGCAAACACACTCATTTTAAGCAAACGGATAAACAGATGATCCAACTTTACTACATAATTGTTTCATTTTATTATTTCTGGTTCAAATTCATTAGAAACACCTGGACAAGGCTATATACAAAATTTGATAAAAATTCCGGGTGTTTTGAATTGGTGGCGGAGTCACAATTCAAACCTGAAAAAAACAAGTATAGTCATGTACACAAAATACATAAATATACAGTGATACATGGATACGAAATGTATCCACGCATCTGCGTGTATCCCTGTGTGTGTCCCCATGTAGATCCATGTGTATACACCGATATATATATATATATATATATATATATATATATATATATATATATATATATATATATATATATATATATATACCTCTTACATACAATCATTCCCAACCCAAGACAACATCTGTCTTTCCAGTTAGGGGTGTACATATCACCGTTCAACCACTATTATCACAACTAGGGGTGTACATAAGCCGGATTGGTTCGGATTGTTTAATTATCAAACCAAATCAATTGTCTCGAATTTTTAAATCTATAAACCAAACCAAACCAACAAAAGTCGGATTTTTCAATCACGGTTTTTCTCGGGTTTCTCGATTTTCTCGGATTTTTCGGGTTTTTGCCGACAAAATCTTCATAGCATAAACTTTATAATTTGTGTTTTAATATTTCTTTGGTCCTAGTAGAATAAGCTATATAAGATATTACCCAACAAAATAATACAAAATAGTATAAGGTGAGTCATGATTATACTAAAATACTCAACAAATCGCATAAGATAAATATTGCTAATTGATAAGCCATAATAAAAATAAAAATAATAAAAAAGTATTAAGTCATGTTAAAATAAGTACGACTAAGTAGTACTAAGTATTGATTACATGACTAAATAATATTAAAAGTAAGTTATGCATTTTCACTATCTAAGTCAAATGCAAAACTAAAAATATAAATATTCAATACTATTGTCATTCTTAGTATTGAATTGAATTTTTTTGTTAGCAATAGTATTGATTTGATTATGCTTTGGGCTTTATTGAGTTACTAACTTTTATGGGTTATAAAACATATTTGACCATTCAAAAGTTCTAAGTCCAAATTTGAAATAATACATTAAAAGAGAGAACTTTTAAAGAGTTTAAAAATATTTATAAATTACATTATAATAATTATTTTTATGTATAAAATATTTTTAAGACTTTTATACATGTAATGTCGGGTTGGTTTGGTTTCGGTTTGACCTTTTTAGTTAAAACCAAACCAAACCAATTATGGTCGTTTTTTTAACACCAAACCAAATCAAACCAAATCATAGTCGGGTTTTGTTTCTCAATTTGATTCGAATTATCGATTTGATGCGGTTTATCGATTTTCTTTGTACACCCCTAATCGCAACAACCAACACTGGTACCTTATTGACAAAAGAAGAAGCACCTCATTTGCAGAGTAAAAAATTGCCAACAATGCAAGACATTAGCTAAAGCGGGCAATAAAATGGGAGAAACACCTTATTTTAAGTGCTTATTGGCTTTTAATCACTTTTTTAGTTTGTATGGTGTTTGACAATGATAAAAAGTGCTTAAAAATACTTATTCTTAGACATGAAAAGTACAAAAATAAGCCAAAAGCTAAAAGTTAGGTATTACCAACTTATGACTTTTGGCTTTTAGCTTAAAAACTACTTTTTAAAAGCCAATCCAAACACCCTCTTAATTATTTAAAGCTTAGAAACACTTTAGAACGTTTTTTCTAAAACAGATATTTGTTTCTTCTCTTTCGTGAGATTGCATTGAAATTTTATGCATATTGAAATAAGACAATAAAGAAAAGAAGAATATTGCACTAAGATATGTCACTTCAGGATCAAGAAGCCGTTCTTTCTTTTCTTGAGGTCGAAACGAATCCTTATTCACATCAAGTGATCAAACAAGTGTCACGACCCAAAATTCATCAAAGGTCGTGATGGTGCCGGACACCACTGTCAGGTCATCTAACGATAAATTCTTATTGGTTCTCATTTCAATATTCTAAAAATCATGTTTTCCTTCTATTAACTAGTAAAAGGTAGAATTTACAGAGTAAATAATAATATTCTTAACAATTTTTAATACTTAACAACCCATAATCACCCCAAAATCCGGTGTCATAAGTGCATGAGCATCAACGTAGAATATAAAATAAAATACAACATCTGTTCGGAATACAAATTTGGACAGGAGAAATATAAATACTCTGAAGGAGAGTCTGTTGGCTGCGTGTCGTAATATGGAGTGCAGCTCACCTAAGTCTCCTCATGTATACGCGCTTCTGTTCTCACAAGGCCTCTAAACATAAATGCACCTACACAAAAATGTGCAGCAAGTTTAGTTTGAGTACGTAAATCAACGCGTACCCAGTAAGTATCCAATCTAACCTCGAAGAAGTAGTGACGAGGGATCGACTCCGACATTCACTATGGACTAACAAATATAATGCCGATGGTTTAATTAAACATGAATTACATAGAACAACGGGAAGCTCAATAATCAATAAGTAAGTAAATATTTCTTTTATTATTTAGGAATTCTCTATCCATGGTTTCGTCATTTAACAATTTATATTTCAAGCCAGTGAAGCAATAGAAAATATTATGAATTCCAAAGATGTATCATGCTCAAACAATGCCGAGGTCGTACGGCCCGCTCCAACATGTAAATATAAACAGTGCACCGCCGAGGGTCGAACGGTGTGAACCATAGATGCATCTATTTAATCTGCCGAGACGTTCGACCTGCTCCACGAAAGAAAAATACATTCAAACAGTCAAATCAAGAATTCATTAAGGAGTAATTATCCATGGAAATGCCAGTTCTCATATAACGGTCTAGAAAACGAAGTTTAGCCTTTAAAAATTCCTTTACCAAGTTCGATATGATTTAAGCAATTTAAATTAACAATAAGGTTGCAAACATCGCAAATATATCATGATTTGGATCCTAGACTGCCCAAACTTAAGAATAATAGTAGCTACGCACGGAATCTCGTCACCTCGTGCGTACGTAGCCCCCACAAATAATAGCACATGCATATTCACTTAATTTACCTATGGGGTTAATTCCCTTTTACAAGGTTAGAAAAGAGACTTACTTCGCTCAGAAGTCCCAAAACCGGCTCCAACACCTTTCTAGCAACTCGAACCGATGCCTATCGCTCTCAAAACTAGTCAATAAATGTGAAAATCCATAAATATACGCTCTTATACTCACAACAAATCAATTTAGACAAGTTCCCAACTCCGCTCAATAAGTCGATAAAAATCACCCTCGGGCCCACCTGCCCGGATTCTGAAATTTTTCGAAGATAAACATTACCCATAACACCACGAACTCAAATATATAATTTATTCTAAATTCCATGCCCAATTTTGTGGTCAAAGTCCAAAAATACCAATTTCTAGGTTTTTCTTCAAAATCTTAAATTTTTACAAATTTTCATGCCTAAATCCATGTATAAACCTTATATATAACTCACAACTAGTAGAAATCAATTACCTCGTGCTTGATTATGAAAATGACACTCCAAAATGGCTCCAAAATCGGCTCCCATGGAAGAAGTGAAGTGAAAATGAGCCAAATCTCCGATTTAAAGGGAACACTGCCCATGCAACCCTTCATCGCGAATGAGGCACCTCCCTCACGTTCGCGAAGCTTAGAAACCCCACACCCAGAAATCCTTCTTTGCAAATGCGGCAAGTCCATCGCATTCGCGAAGCACAATCTGCCTCAGCCCCCACTTTTGTAACGACCCGATCGACGTTCCGAGAGTTTAGCCCCATTTTGCCCATTTATGCTTTATTATGTATTGTTCAGCTCTTTTATGTTGTGTTGGGATGTTTGGATCGGGTTCAGAGTGATTGTGGAGAGAAATGAGACACTTAGTCTCTTAAGTTGGCTTTATAGGTAGAAAAGTCAACCGTAAGTTGACTTATAGGTAAACTACCTCAGAATGTGGATTTTATAGCTCGGATAGCTTCTCTAGGTGATATGGGACATATGAGTGTGTTCGGAATGTTATTTTGAGGTACAAAGTAGAATTAGGATTGAATTGGCGAAATTTAGTTTTTGGCAATTTTCGGCCGGCAATGGAAAATTAGCTATCGAGGTCGGAATGGAATTCCGGAAGTTGAAACAGGTTCGCAATGTCATTTGGGGTGTGTGTGCAAATTTTGAGTTCAATCGGACGTGTTTTGGGTGGTTTCGGCATCATTGGCGAAATTTAAAAGTTTCTAAGTTCTTAGGCTTGAATCCGAGGTTGATTTAGTATTTTGGCATTGTTTTGAGTGGTTCAAAGGCTCGACTAAGTTTGAATAAGGTTATGGGATGTGTTGGCATGTTTGGTTGAGGCCCCGAGGGCCTCAGGTGAGTTTCGGGGGTGTTAACAGACCAATTCTTGGCTTTAAACTTGGCAGATTTTCTGGTTTTTGTTGCAGAGATTTTTGTTCTTCGGGTTCGCGGTGGGGGCCCACGTTCGCGAAGAGTAATTTGAGAAGCTGAGAGTTTATTCATCGCGTTCGCGCCCTGGGGCCCGCGTTCGCGAAGAGGAATAGGCAGCTGAGGGACCCCAGAGATTCGGTCTACACGTTCGCGCTGGGAGGTACGCGTTCGCGAAGGTTGAGGCTGGCTAGGCATCGCGTTCGCGTGAGGGGATTCACGTTCGCGTAGAGTAAAGAGGGAGAGCAATTGTTTTTTTCTATGTGAACGCGCGCGTGTGGCCGCGTTCGCGAAGGGTAAATTTCTGGGCAGGCCGTGTTAAATCTCAAATCGTGGGTTTAAACCCATTTTTCATATTTTGAGCTAGAGACCACGGGATTAGGCGATTTTTGAAGGATTGTTAAGAGAATTGATCGGGGTAAGTATTTCTCACTTGGTTTTTGTTTAATTCCATGATTTAGTCTTGAATTTCATCATTTAATTTGAAAAATTGAAGTGAAAATTGGGGAAAAATGGAAGAAAAGTTCGAGAATTCCTTTGGGGATTTGAATGGGCATCTGAGGTCAGATTTTGATGAATTTGATATGGGTAGACTCGCGAGTGAACAAGGATTCTAGTTTTGTGACTTTAATCAAATTTTGAGACGTGGGCCCGGGGGTCGGGTTTGACCAATTTCGGGATTTTTGTTTAAATTTGATAATTTTTGAGTGGGCTTTGTTCCTTAGCATATATTGATGATATAAATCTGATTTTGGTTAGATTTGGAGCAATCGAAGGCCAAGTCTAGAGGCAAAGGCATTGTGGGCTAGGATTTTAGCCAGTTTGAGGTAAGTAACGCTTCCAAACTTGGTTTAGAGGGGTTGAAATCCCGAACTGTGCTATATGATTATAATTAAGGTGACACACATGCCAAGTGACGGGCGTGCACCGTGTGATTTGTGGCCTGGTTCATCCCATGGCACTGTTTAGTAGCTATTATGGATTGATATCCACACTTCTATTAATGTGGTTAAGGTGATCATGCTAGAAATCATGCTATGTACTATGTTAAGGCTTCACGCCGATATTGTTGAGAACCGAGTGGTCATTTATTGCTGTCTTCTCATGTGTTTTATTGATGTTACATACTCAGTCCTGTCATAGCATATCATATCATGTCTCAGTCTCGGTAATTGTTATTTGACACATCATATAATTATTCGGGCCAGTATCATGACATTTTGAGCCCGTGTGTGTGAGACTGAAGAGTGATGACTGAGTGAGGTCGAGAGATTGATATTGAGTGACAGTATGGGATCTGCTGCACACCGCAATGAGATATTGATTATGCCTTCGTTGGCTTGTTATAGCGCTTGGGCTAAGAGGAGCCCCTCCGGAGTTTTACACCCCCAGTGAGTGCCTTGATATTTGAGGGATGGATCTTCCCTGGACATGGATATTGTCCGAAGTGATGATATTGAGGGATGGATCTTCCCTGGACATGGATCTTGTCCGAGCGTTGTATTCCGGAGATGGATCTTCTCTGTGGGGATGGATTGGCCTTCCTTAGTACTGAGTGACTACGGTCACCTGTGTTTATGTATATTCCGGGATGGATCCTTCCCTGGGCCCTGAGAGCCATATACAGTACTGAGTGGACTCATATGTGAGAGATTGTGAGAACTATGTGCATTTCATACAGTTGACATATTGGCAGGTAGAGTATACTGAGTTATACATGAGTTACTGATCATATTTGAACCATTCTGTTTTCTTTCATTGTCTGTTAGAACTGTGAACAAGCCTAGATTTTGTACATTGTTTTCATTACATTTATTGAGGTTTAATCCGTCACTACCTCTTAGCCCATAGTTTGAGTTCGTTACTTCTGAGTTGGTGTACTCACGTTACCCCTACACCTTGTGTGCAGATTCAGGTACATCGGGACCCGGTAGCGGTTGCTGATTTGCTGTCACAGTTTCTTTTGGAGTCTTCGAGGTAGCAGCTGGCGATCGCAGACTCGTTTTCTCCTTCTTTACCTTTCCATTGCATTTTATTATCTCAGACAATATTACGTCAACTTTGTATTTCGACATTTTATTTATAGTAGCTCATGACTCAGTGACACTAGTTTTGGGATTGGTTTTACTTATGTTTTAATGGTGTTAAACTTTTAAATAATTTTATAAATGAGACTTTTTGCTGTAGATGTAGAGAATTTCTAAAAGAAATCTTAAATCAAATGAAATGTGTGGATTTCCTGATTTCACGATAGGCGCCATCACGACTGGGTATTTTGGGGTCGTGACAACTTCTCTATGCGAACTCGAGACAGGGCCCGCGAACGCGAAGCTTTACCAGCTAGCCCTTCGCGAACGCGTATGCCCACTCGCGAACGCGTAGAACAAAATGTCCCAGACCAACTTTCTTCTCTACGAATGCGGGACTCCCTTCGCGTTCGCGAAGGACAACACCAGCACCAACAATAACAGTTCCAAAACAGCCCGAAACACACCCGAGGCCCCCAGGACCCCAAGAGAACACCCACACAAGTCTAAAAACATAACATGAACTTGCTCGAGGCCTTAAATCACATCAAACAACATCGAATTCATGGATCACACCCCAATTCAAGCTTAATGAACTTTAGAACTTCCAACTTCTACATTCGATGCTGAAACCCATCAAATCACGTCCTATTGACCTCAAATTTTGCACCCAAGTCACATTTGACATTACGGACCTACTCCAACTTCCAGAATCGAAATCCAACTGCGATATCAAAAAGTCCACTCCCTGTCAAACATCTCAAAAACCTTCAAATTTCTAACTTACGCCAAATGACTCCAAAATAACCTACGGACCTCCAAATCCACTTTCGGACGCGCTCCAAATACCAGAATCATCGTATGGAGCTATTCCCAGGCTCGGAATACCAAACGGACATCGATAACATTGAAATACACTTAAATCCAAAATTTATGAAACCTTCCAAAATGCCAACTTCCAGAATAGGCACCGAATCGCTCCCCGGCCATCCAAAACCTGATCCGGACATACGCCCAATTCCAAAATCATCATACGAACTGTTGGAACCTTCAAATACTGATTCCGAGGTCGTTTAGTCAAAATAAACTATTAGTCATATTCTTCTAACTTAAAGCTTTCGAAATGAGAATTCTCTTTCCAAATCCACTCCGAACTTCTGTATTTCAATTTTGACCACGCGTACAAGCCATAATACATGAAGTGAAGCTGCTCATGGCCTCAAACTTCCAAGCGACACGCTAGAGCTCAAAATGACAGTTGGGTCATTACAACAACTATTGGAGTACTTAATGGATGCGCTCTATCTATCTAACACCGTTTCAATACCTTTTCTGTGTAGGCATATTGAGGAACAAAAATCTCGTTTCTCAAATGTTCAATTTGCAAAATGAGACATAATTTTGTTTTTCTGAGATCTTGCATCTCGAGTTCTTTCTTTGAATAATCAGTTTGCCTTTTGGAGTTTTGTAGGAATTCCAATAAGTTTATGTCATCAACATATACAGTAAGTACAACAAATTCCGATGTTGTTTTCTTTATAAAAAATACATAGACAAATGACATCATTTATATAACATTCCTTTAATAAATACTCATTAAGGCGGTTATACCACATTCTTTCTGATTGCTTTAGACCATACAAAGATCTTTGCAATTTGATTGAAAATATTTATCGTGACTATGAATTATGTGCGTCATGCATATTAAATCCTTCAGGAACTTTTACGTGTATCTCATTATCAAGTGAGCCATAAAGGTAGGATGTAACCACATCCATTAAATGCATTTCAAGTTTTTCATGAACAACAAAACTAATTAGATAAAGAAACATTATTGCATCCATAACAAGTGAATATGTCTCTTCATAATCGATACGTGACCTTTGTTAAGATTCTTGTGCAACAAGGTGTGCCTTATATCTTTGTATTTCATTCTCTTTCGTACAAAGACCCATTTAAGAACCAACAGGCTCCACACCATTAGTTGTTTGGACTACATGCTCACGTTTCACAAGTGAATTCAACTCTTATTGGATTGGTTCTTGCCATTTTGGTCAATCACATCTTTGTCGACATTATCCAACATATTGAGGTTCAAGATCTTTAGTATCTTGCATAATGCTAGATGCAACATTATATGCAAAGACATAATCCACCACTATATCCTATCAATTCAAATTCGTCTTGATATCGATTAGATTTATTTATAGTTCCTTATTTTCTTGAGTCTCAGACTCAGTTATTTCCTCATGAATCTCAGGATTGGTTAAATCGTGAATTTATTTATGAGACTCTTTTGTAGTGTCATCTTGATCATTTATTTTTCTTTTTCTAGGATTTCAATCCTTAGAACCCAATTGTCTTCCACACTTTAGGCGTGCTTTTGAATCATTAGCTATGATTAGAAGATTGTCCAACAGGGACATCAATACGAATTGGAACATTCTCTGCAGGGTTATATGATTGTTAACCTTTTCAGATCCGTAAACGTAGCTAGCATTTGATTTTCTATTTTCTGCAAATGGATAATCTTTTGCACATCTTTTTCACAAATAGAGGCACGAGGAATGATGAGATAATGATGGATTTTTCCACAAAATTTCCCGTTTGGTTTCACCATTTTCTCCCCTTAATTTTGGGAAAAAAGTCTCATCGAATCGACAATCTGCAAATCGAGCAGTGAATAAATCTCCAGTTCATGTTTCGAGGTAGAGAATAATGGAGGACGATTCAAACCAAACATATATTCCTAACCTTATTTGGGGACCCATCTTGGTGTGATATGGCTGTGCTATAGGCACATATACTGCACATCAAAAAAATTCTTAAATAGGATGTAGTAGGTTCATGACCCAAAACTAATGGCAACAGGGAATATTTATGATAATTTGTCGGTCTGAGACAAACTAGGATTGCTGCGTGCAAAATGGCATGACCCCAAACAGAAGTGGGCAACCTCGTTTTCATGAGTAATGGTCTTGCTATCAACTGCAAACATTTAATCAAAAATTCTACAAGGCCATTTTGAGTGTGAATATGAGCTATAAGATGTTTCACCTTTATCCCAATTGATAAGAAATATCACGTTTACCTCGAAAATGGTAATTACAATTAGATTTGATTTGATTTGTGGTTCTAAAAATATGTAATTTATTTTAATGCTAGTTGTTAAGCAATAGTTGCTAAGTGTGAGTGAGATAAATGAGGTAAAATGATATGAAATCAAAAATGGGCAAACTAGACTGCCCTGAATCGGGGTATCGGATTAGCCGAGCTAGGGCCTCGAGGTCGAGGCTCGGTGACAACGGTGAATGACCGATGAAGCAATAATACTTCTAAGGGCCTTGAAGGCGGCTATTTATGATCAATGATGAATAATAAATGAAGAACAATCGATGAAATATAATAAATGTAAATGAGAAAACAGTAAAGAGACAATAGAGGATGTTTGAGCTAGAGAGAAGAGAATGTTCTTGTTGCTTGTATTGAATATCGTATGTGCAAAAAAGGATAAGGGTCCCTTTTATATAGGAGGGGGAATCCCAACATACTACATAAGCATTTATTACAAATATATACAGCTTGTACAACTATTTAATGTCACGATACGGACTTGTACTACTTTTGCAGACCTGGTCAACTTTAAGCCACATGCCCTTCGGGAGTTCCCTGCTCTTTCACGACTGCTGCCGATTTATGCCGCCCCGAGGTCGAGCATAGGAGAATCTCAGGGTCAAGTCCTCGAACCTTACTGATAATAGGCTAAATTTGCATAGTTTAGCGTATATTTATACTCTAACTTAATGATGCTTCACTGTCTTAAGTGTGTTAAAAGATGATAAATTGGCTCTAATGGTGATTTTGGTGTTTCACAGGAGTACAACACACTATTGAGGACTTATGATGGTGATCCGGGAAAAATTGAAGAAGAATAGGCCATGGGGTATTTTCTGGGTGACTTGAAGGCTGAAGGTTCGTCGAAACAGTAAGAAACCCCATTAGCGCGCCCGCGCTAGTTCAGCATAACGAGGCATTTAAGAACCCCATTAGCGCGGGCTGTAGCGCGACCTTAGCGTGCCCGTGCTAGTCCAGATTTCCGAAGACAATGTATAACCCAACTAGCGCGGGCATTAACGCGTGATTACCGTGCCCGCGCTAGTCCAGACGCGGGAATTAGAAGCTGAAGGGTATTTTTGGGAAGTCAAGGCCAATCCACTCAACCTATAAAAGGTTCATTTCGCCCAAGAGAGTATCAAGGTTTAGAGTTTAGAACAAGAAAAGTAAGGGCAAGAGGCAAGGAGGCAATTGGGCATCAATCCATATCTCATTCTTTTGTGATTTTACCCTTGATCATGAATTCGTTTGTAGTTTTTATCATTGTTATGAGTAGCTAACTTTTCTAATCTAAGGTTTTGGTGGAACCCGTTGGGGGATGAACTTATTGTGATATTAATATAGTTTTGGTTGGTTGTTAATCTCTATTTGTTCAACTACGTTCTTGTTGTAGTTGATTGAAGGGCCCTCAATTAGCTGTGCCTATTTATTATGTATCTACTTGAGAGAGAGTGCATATTTAGGTAGTTGTTTGAACAACATCACTCCCGGAGTATAGGCGAGAGTCATAACCGAGGGTTTAGAGGTTGGATTAGAGATAACGATACCTCGGGTGCAATCTAAAGTGAACTGTAATGCAATCTAGCTAGCGTAACTTGAGAGAGTGCGTCTAGTAAATTATCATAATTACTTGAGAGAGATTTATGATAACTGGAGTGTTCATGATTGATAGATACAACTAAGTCAATACTATAGGAAGTATACAAGAAGGAATTTCACCAACCGGAGAAACCATAACCTTAGACCTTTATTCCAATTGTTTAAACCTTATTGTTAGTTAATATTTAGTTTATTATTTCTGTTCAGCTGTAGTAGTAGAAACAACACAAAGTGATATTCATAACTTTTGAGAAAGTTGATTATTAAGAATTCAGTACTCTGACAACAACATTTGGTACGTTAATTCCCTGTGGGATTCGACTCTGGGCAAAATACCCGGATTATATTTGCAACGCCCGCTTAGTCTTTTAGTAGACATAGTTGAGCGTGATCAAATTTTGGCGCCGTTGTCGTGGTACGGACGGTATTATCAAGTGTAGTTGAAGGAAAATACCAAAATTCCTAAGTATAGTCAATTTTCTTTGATTTCATACGTATGTTGAATTTCTAACGTTTGTTAAACCGGTGGTATAGGTGCATGCCTAGAAACTCTTTGAGAACTAGTGACATATTTGAAGCATTGCCAGACCCCAAAAAAGTTTTCAAGGCCTTGAACAGGGCCAATCGGAGAAGCAAACAACAACCACACATTGAACACATAGAACCAGACATGGCAGAGTTGAACGACAGAAACAACATTAATGTTGGGGATGGTGTGGTTGACCCAGCTGCACGGATTGCAGCGCCTGAGGTACCCATTGTACTTGAGGCGCCATTATATGAATGTGCACAACCCACAACTGACAACTTGGCAACCACGATTTTGGTCCCTCGGATTGAATAAGAGTCCTTCCAGATTACAAACAATATGCTGCACTTGTTGCAGAATAAGGGGCTATTTTCGGGGTCGTACGTTAAGGATCCCCAGCAGCATTTAAAGAACTTTCTGTCTATCTGCAAGACCCAGAGGCAGCCGAATGTTACCCCAGAGGCATTAAGACTTTATTATTTTCGTTCTCGGTGACATGAGTTACCTAGACTTGGCTCACCTCCCTCCCTATCAACTCTATTGCAACATGGGAGGAGTTGGTCAAGCAATTTCTGAAAACATTCCATCCACCAAACAAGACAACACAACAAATTGATGAGATCATAAGATTCAGGAAGAAGCCCATGGAGACACTGCAGGAGACATGGGAACGGTTTAAAGGGATGCTGGTTATCTGTCCTCACCATGGTATTCCCGAGCAAATATTGGGGCAACGATTCTATATGGGTTTGGCTGATGGTCTAAAAGCCAACATTGATGCTTCAGCTGGTGGAACATTCCTTAACAAGACATAGAGAGAGTGCCAGATTTTACTTGGTACAATGGCATAAAATTCAGGATGGACAACCAAGGGTGCTCCTATTACCCCGGTTTTTCACTCAGTGCCATTAGATCCATCCAACACTATGGCTGAGAACATGGCTACTTTGATGACACAAATGAGTATTCTTACGAAAAAGGTAGAGGAGTTAGGGATAAAGCAGCAGGTTCATATTGTGGATACTACCATTGGGGGCTTATGCACATCTTGCATTAGTCAACCAATTGGTAATCAGTGGAATGCAGATTATGATCACACTCCTTACCCAGAAAACATGAATTATGTGTCAAACTATGGAGGCCAAAGACAGGGAGGACATAATTAGGGTCAGCAAGTTCAACCGTATAGACCACCTCATCAGCAGCAGAACAATGGAAACATGGGTGCCATGAGACCTCATGGTAATGTGGCACCTTATCAAAGGCCACAAGGTTATAACAATCAAAATCAGCAGCAAACGTACCACCCTCCTCAGCAACAACATGGGGGGAGTCAAGAAGATGGGTTTTCCAGGCTTGAAGCGATGATGCAACAGGTGATTGGGTCGACTGTCAAAATGAGTGAGAGAGTAGATGCACATGACGCAACTATTAAAAATATTGAAGTGAAGTTGGGCCAGATATCTATGTCAGTGAACAATCGTCCTCTTGGGACTTTACCTGCAGACACTCAGGTGAATCCTAAGGACCAGGGCCCGAAGCAGATGATAGCAGTGAGTCTCCGCAATGGCAGGGACTTAGACTTGGAACAAGAGTTGGCCCGTGAAAGTAGACAGGCAGAGACACTAGTACCAGTGCCAATCAAAATTAATGATTCCACAAACTTGACCAAGGTAACAATGCAAACTGCTGAAGGAGAACCCAGTGGGCAGAGTGAGGCTGAAAAGGAAGTGGAGATAACCCCCAGAGCCAGTAGTTGAGGTGGTAGTTGAGAAAGAAAAATCCCAAATCACTGGGAAGAAGAGACCACTAGCACCATTCCTTCAAAGGTTGGCAAAATACCAAAAGTATGAGCAGTACAAAAAGTTCTTGGATATGGTGAAGCAGATACAGGTAAACATTCCTCTAGTTGATGCTCTGAAAGAGATGCCTGGGTATGCGAAGATGATGAAGGACTTGATGTCCCGGGAGTTTGATTTCCAAGAGTTGGCGACTGTGAATTTGACTCAGACTTGCAGTGCTGTGGTAACACGACCAATTGCAAAAAAGTTATTTGATCCAGGGAGTTTTACAATTCCCTGCACCATTGGCAATTTTGCTTTTGCCAAAGCACTGTGTGATTTAGGGGCCAACATTAATCTAATGCCCCTGGCCATTTATAAGAGATTGGGGATTGGTAGAGCCAGACCAACTTCCATGTTTCTGCAGCTAGCTGATAGGACGGTGAAGAGACCGTCGGGTATTCTGGATGATGTTTTGGTGCAAGTAGGGAAGTTTGTGTTCCCTGCTGATTTTGTGATACTAGACTGTCGAGTGGATGAGGAGATTCCCATAATCTTGGGAAGGCTATTTTTGGCCACAGGCAGAGCCCTCATTGATTGTGAGACTGGGGAGCTCAAGATGAGGCTTAATGATGAAGAAATCATATTCAATGTGCAGAAATCCATGAGGTGACCGAGTGAGTTCTCCAACTGTTCTCTAATTGATGTTGTGGATGTGATAGTGGAGGAAGATGATCGTCCTTAACTATTTAGGACCCTTTTGCTGCATGTTTAATGAATTTAGATGAGGTAAATGGGGAGGAATTGGCAGAGTGGGTGTTAGCTCTTGAAGGTAAAGGGTTTTGGCCGAGGGCTATCGAGTTTGAACCATTGCACTTAGAAAAAAGAGAGAGCCCGCCAGCCAATCCCTCTGTGGAAGAACCACCCAAACTAGAGTTGAAACCATTGCCAACCCATCTCAGGTACGCATTTCTAGGCCCTAATTCTACGCTACCTATTATTATCTCATCAAGTTTGTTAGATGTGCAGGCAAATCAGCTGTTACAGGTACTCTCTGAGTGCAAGACTACCATTGGATGGACCATGGCAGATATCAAAGGGATCAGCCCAATGTATTGCATGCACAAGATTCTCCTGGAAGACGAACACAGACCTTCATGGGAACACCAAAGGCGCTTGAATCCAAACATGAAGGATGTGGTGAAGAAAGAAATCATCAAGTGGTTAGATGCGGGAATCATTTTCCCCATCTCTGACAGCAGCTGGGTTAGCCCAGTGCAATGTGTTCCGAAAAAGGGTGGCATGACGGTTGTAAAGAATGACAAAAATGAGTTAATATCTACAAGAACCGTCACGGGATGGAGAATATGCATGGATTACAGAAAGCTGAACCTTGCCACCCGAAAAGACCACTTCCCACTTCCCTTCATTGATCAGATGCTCGACAGGCTGGCAGGGAGGTCTCACTTTTGTTTCTTGGACGGGTACTCGGGGTACAACCAGATTTCAATTGCCCCAAAAGACAGGGAAAAAACCTCCTTCACATGCCCCTATGGGGTGTTTGCCTTCAGGAGGATCCATTCGGCCTCTGCAATGCACCTGCCATATTTCAACGGTGCATGATGGCCATATTCACATACATGGTGGAAGATATCATGGAGGTATTCATGGATGATTTCTCAGTAGTGGGAAATTCATTCGATGAGTGCTTAGCAAATCTGACCCGTGTACTCAAGAGGTGCATCGAGACGAACCTTGTGCTTAACTGGGAGAAGTGCCATTTCATGGTACAAGAAGGGATCGTCTTGGGGAACTTGGTGTCGAGTAAAGGAATTTAGATGGACCGAGCAAAAGTAGATGTGATTGAAAATCTCCCACCTCCCACATCAGTCAAAGCTATACGTAGCTTCCTTGGGCATGTCGGGTTCTACCGACGATTCATCAAATACTTCTCCAAGATCGCCAACCCCCTCTATAAGTTGCTTGAAAAAGATAACCCCTTTGTGTTTTCTGATGATTGTAGGGTGGCGTTTGAGGAGCTTAAAAAGCGGCTAGTCACGACACCTATTATCGTTGCACCAGACTGGTAGCAACCGTTTAAACTCATGTGCGATGCCAGTGACTACGCAGTGGGAGCCGTGTTGGGTCAGCGCAAAGATAAAATAATGCACCAAATTTACTATGCAAGTAGGACTTTGAGTGGAGCTCAACTGAACTACACGGTGACTGAAAAGGAGATGTTGGTGGTAGTGTTCGCCTTTGAAAAGTTCAGATCTTACTTGATTGGGTCGAAGGTGATTGTGTACACTGATCACGCAGCCATCAGATACTTGGTTGAGAAGAAAGAGTCTAAGCCGCGCCTAATTCGTTGGGTGCTGCTTCTTCAAGAATTTGACTTGGAGATTCGTGACCGAAAGGGCACGGAGAACCAAGTCACTGACCATCTGTCACGTCTTGAAGGTGCTGAGAATGCAATTGAATCTGAGGATATTCTGGAAACCTTTCCAGACGAGTAGCTATTCGCCACGAGTGTAGAGGATGTGCCATGGTATGCAGACACTGCAAACTACCTGGAAAGTGGTATTGAACCTTACGAACTCTCTTCTGTCCAAAAGAAAAGGTTTTATCGTGATTGCCGCAATTACTATTGGGATGAACCTCATTTATTTAAATTTGCATTGATAACGTGATTCGGAGGTGTGTCCCTGAGATAGAGCAATTTTCTGTTTTGCAGGCTTGTCACGCATCGCCATATGGAGGACATTTATGAGGAGTTCAGACAACAGCTAAGGTGTTAGAGGCCGGGTTCTACTGGCCAACTGTGTTCAAAGATGCTCACCAATGGGTGAAGGGCTGTAACGAATGTCAAAGGACGGGGAACATATCCCGTCGTCATGAGATGCCCATGAACCCACTACAAGAAGTGGAGGTGTTTGATGTATGGGGGATTGACTTCATGGGGACCTTTGTCAGCTCCTATGGCAATAAGTACATACTTGTTGCTGTAGACTACATGTACAAATGGGTAGAAGCTGCAGCGTTCCCCACCATGATGCAAGAGTGGTGGTGGGGTTCTTGAAGAAAAATATATTCACCCGGTTTGGGATCCCAAGGGCCATTATTAGTGACGGAGGCACTCACTTTTGCAATCGTGTCTTCGAGAAGCTACTAACTAAGTATGATGTGAGCCACAAGGTGGAAACCCCTTATCACCCTCAGACGAGCGGGCAGATTGAAGTATCAAACCGTGAAATCAAGAGTGTGCTGACCAAAACAGTAAACGCCACAAGAACTGACTAGGCAAAAAAGCTTGATGACGCACTCTGGGCGTATAGGACTGCATTTAAAACACCAATTGGTATGTCTCCATACACATTGGTTTTTGGTAAGGCCTGTCACTTGCCTGTGGAGATAGAACATCGAGCGAGGTGGGCATTAAAGCAGTTGAACATGGATCTCGATGATGCGGGAGAAAATCGGTTGAACCTCAGAGGTTAAGCGAGCCTTAATTGTGCTCATTCTGCGTCGTGCCACGACGTTAAATCAGGCGCTTCATGGGAGGCAACCCATTGATTGTTGTACTCATCGTGCCGCGACGTTAAATCAAGCGCTGGTTGAGAGGCAACCCAATAGTCATAGTGTTTATAACGTAGGTACTAACATATGCAGGTGTGCGAGAAAAGGGTGTGCACAAGACCCCAAAGAAAGAAGACACTAAAAGAATAAGTCTAAGGACGCCTGGACTAGCGCGCCCACGCTAAGCACACGCTAGTCCAGTTTCTTACTGTCCTAGGTAAATCCCACTAGCGCGGCCATGCTAAGCCCGCGCTAGTGAGGTTTATCACTGTCCCTGGAACCCTGAGACTAGCGCGCCCGCGCTAAGCTAGCGCTAAGGCCGCGCTAGTACGTCTCGACAACAGGTCAGTTTTTTTATTTATTTTAATTTTGTTATTATTATTTTTTTATTTTTATTTCCCCCCCACTAACCCAATTAAATTTTTANGCCTGTGCTAGTGAGGTTTCTCACTGCCCCTGGAACCCTGAGACTAGCGCGCCCTCGCTAAGTTAGCGCTAAGGCAGCGCTAGTCCGTCCCGAAAACAGGTAAGTTTTTCGTTTTTTTTTATTTTGTTATTTTTTTTATTTATTTCCCCCCACTAACCTAATTAAATTTTTACCCTACCCAACCGTCCCACCCCTCCCACTTCCCCCACTTTCCCTCTCCCATTAAAACACTTCCCCCCTTAAAACCCCTCCCCTTCTTATTCTTCTCTTCTTCACCTTTCCCCCTTCAACCAAATAAGCACAAACATACGCAGATCCCCTCTTCCCCACCCACGAAGCTCTTCCCTCTCCAAGTATTCATCAACACTCATTACTCTATTCCCCTCCTTCAACTCTATCGGTATGTATTTCTCCCGTTAATTTTCTTTTTATTTCTTTTTGTAGCTTTATTTTCTTTTACTTTGTGTACAAAATTGTAGTTTTCTTAGTGGGTAGTCATACATGGTGTTGATACCCAATTTTTTCTCAAATTCTTTCCAAACTTGCAGATAAGCTTTCAAAATCATTCTTTGTAATAATGAGTATTTTTCCCTATTTTTCCCTATTTTTATTAAATTATTTTCATGATTATCTGATATTTTATATTTTAAATAATTGATCTTAAATTAGGTTATAAATAATTTTTAAAATATCTCCAGCTCGGTATATCATTTTAATCATATTTTTATCCGTTAGGATTCAATTATTTTATAAATTAGTCAATTGGGTCTTATTTAATTTTAATAACAACAACTTTATAATTATGGCCCAATTGGACATTTTTGCACTATTTCAATTCGAAATTTATGCATTTTTACACTTAATATTGGTTAATTACTGTAATTTTACCTATCTTAACTTAATTTCATTTATATACAATTATTAGCTATTTTAATTTATTAATTATCTATATTTTACGGGTATTTAACAATTAGCCACATCTATTTAAATCCTGGCCACATTTCAACCCAATCTTTAAACCCAATTTAACCCAACCCACCGGATTAGATCAGCCCAAATACCAAGCCCAATCCCCTAAAATCTACCCGACCTAATTCCCGTTTTAATATGAGCCGTTGATTAATTCAAATCAATGGCCCAAATACACCCTTACCTTAATTAACTCCCTAACTACCCCCCAAACCCTTTAGTCTTCGAGACCTCTCTCTCTCTCTTCTCGTCTCTTCCTCTCCTCCTTCTCTCTAGAACCTTCTGGTTCGTCTTCTTCTCCGATGGCCCTCCGCCTATCTCCGGCCACCTCCAGCCTCTCCCCTTACGACCACCAGCCGCCTTGACGCCTCATCTCTCCGGTTCTCTTCGTCGCTGAGACCTTTAAAAGGGTTTTGACCATGCCAGACCACCACTGAAGCTCTACCTGGGTTGTTTCCGGCCTTTCTCCGGCGGGGTTTGACTCGATGGTGCCCTAACCACCATTATTCTTGAGTTTCACGGCCAGGTTCTCTTACTTTTCTTTGGTTTCTTATGAAACCCTAATCTCGACCTAAATCTCTTAAATCTCTGTATTTTTAACGATTTCAACTCATTCTTTTATATTTTGTACTATTCTCGACTCGATCTTCACGATTCTTCAAGTTTTTAAACGTTTTTGTCCCTTTTGAAACTAGGGTTTTACAAACCCCCTTTCAAAAAAATGATTCTTTACAAAGCTTCTCTTATCTTAACTTGTTTTACTGAAAACCCTAATTTTGCAGTCTTAATCCCGGATTCTGAGTTCGTCTTTGATTACATGTTTGATTATCATGCATATGTGCTTGAAACATTACGTGCTCTATGTGAATCCCTATTTTATACCCTGTGTTGTTTGTTAAATTTTCCCCTTTCTGCCTATTGTGAATTTCATTCCGTGTGCTCTCATAAATTTGTGCTAATTCTCTCATAAATCAGTACTATTATCCCTAATTAAGTCCTTGAATTCTTGTGATTGATTCTTAATTGATCTCGCATGAGATTTTCTACTGATTTTAACTTTGTAAAATATTTTCTGACCTTATTATGTGGTCAATCAGACTATTAACTAGCTTTAGGCACTTTCCTTGATTAAAATGTGATGAACCTAGTCTTTATTGCATATTCTGTGCTATTCTACTTCCTTATTTGATCATGCTCTGCCTTTTGATTTCTTTCCTTATTTTAGTGACTGCTTATTACCGTTTGAACTAGGACTCCCTAATTAAAAGGAGTCCAAGCCTGTGATTGATTCTGATTGAATATTCTTTCAATACTTGTGTTGAACTAGTACTCCTTACCTTATTTGTTTTAATCATTTTCAGTACTATAAATACCTCCAATCTCTTTTGCATTATGGACACTGATACATTGCATATCACGAACACACACAACAATAAACACTATTCTACATTCTCTCTTGTGCTCTTTCTCTCTTTCTCTCTTTTCTTTACTGTTGTTCTCTTCTCTTGTCTATTATTAGCCGGCTGTAAGCCAAGGCTACTATTGTGTTATCACTTTGCTCTTGCATTCTGCTGTGCTCTCTTATCACTGGTATGTTCTGATTAATTTCTAAGGTTCCAAACCAATGTGCTTATTACTATTTCAGTCTATCATATTCTTAATTGCTTTCTACCTATGCTTCTATTGTTCAACATGCGATAAACTTCTTGTTTGTCTATTAATACCTTCCCTGCTTATCTCCTTACATGGCTATGATTGAATCAATACTTGTCACAGGCCTTGCCTATTCCTGTATGCATCTGTTAGGCTATTTCCCTTTCCTATTCAGTATCAGGTGTCACCTTATCCCCCTGAACCCTTTTATCTGTTGGTACTTATCTTGCTTTATGACTTACATGCTCATACAACTGTTATTTGTTCTTAATCTCACCTGTTATAACTGCATTCTGTTACTATCCATTATCATGTCTAAACTCGATTTCTTGGTCCCCTAAGCCTCTTTGATTTGCGTAACCATGCTTAAATGAGTTTCTTAAGTCTATGTATCTCTTTGTTATTATGTGAACTACTTGTCCCCTTACCCCATTGTCCTTGTGTGCAATCCTATACTGTTGAACTTTTGTAATTAGTACTTCTGTTGCTTTCAAGAGCTAATCTTTCAAAACAACTCTCCAATTTTGTAAACTCTTTTCTTCAAACTACAAACTTTCCTCTCCTTCTTGCACTTCACACTACTCTTAGAAATTAAGTCCTACCCCCTTCGTGTGAGCACGGCCTTGAGTACCTCTGAGTACTCATTGAACTCTGACACACAAGGCTGGTAATTCCACACTTCACTTGTCTCAACTTTTTGCAATTTGTTTGGGTGCTGGTATTGGCCAGGGACCCAATGAGGGCCCTAGGGATCTTTGCCGCACCCAGACCATATTAAGGTCGTGAAACTTGAAAGAAGTGAGGTTAGAAGATTGGTCCTGATTGAAAGCTACCTATAGAAGTAACTTCTTATTTTCTTTTTTCTACTGTAATTCATTATTATTGGTTTGTAATAACTTGTAAACAGATATTGGGGTTTGGATAGTGAATATGGGGGAACTATGCATGCTAAGTCTAGTAATGGGTAGAAAACATGCTCATAGGGTTTTCTTACTTACATGTGCAATAGATAACCTGTCTAGGACATGCATCTCATGCATTAGAAATCCTGCTTGAGTTCTTTTATTTTTCATCATGTCTACCTTACTCATTTTGCAAACCATGATCACAATTAACAACTATAACAAGTAATAAAGACTGTTATAAGATACCATTACTGCATTTTTATAATCGTAGCATTTAGAAACCATGTTTTAGGTATTCCTATGCGCATTAGATATCCTGTTATTTAGGATTTCATATCTATTTGAGTTACAATTGTTGAACACCTAATCATCATGCTTAACCTCGATGGTCGATTGGTTGAAACGATATGCAAATATAGCATCACCTCTCTTAAAAAATCAGAACTAAAGTCTGCATGTTCACCTTTAAACAAAATAGGCAATGTATATGAACTCTTAGGCAAACTTTAGGCCTAATACATTATTAAAACCTAAACCTAATCGTGTTTCACTTAGCTGGTATTAGAACCAATCAGTCCTTTATTTTGAAATTTTTAAACTCTGACACTTTTCATTCCTGTTTTATCTCTTTCTGAAATTCACCCCATTTCCTAAAAATTCCTACCCCACTATTTTTCAAACACTAGTTCTGGAAATCATGCATTCATTTCCTATTTAACTAAGTTATTATATTGCTTCTCTATGTGTTACTGGATTTCAGAGTCAGTTCACTCTTTTTCAAAAGTCTTTCAGTTTGAACCCTTGCCCTGTTTTCTGAAATAGTTTACTCATTCTCCTTTTATTAAAGTTTTACTAAACTACTGATTTCTACTCTGCTCTGAACCGCTGTATATTTTAAAAGTTATTGTCCCTTTGTGAATCACTCTTTCATTTTTTGCTTTACTGATTTTTTGAAGTTCTTCATCTGCTTTTACTGATATCTTCATCTAAAACGCTGTGCACTTTTAAATCCTGCTACTATATTTGAATTACTGGACCTTTTAAATCCAATCACTTTTCTTTAAGCTACTCTGTTTTAATCGGATTTCCTCTTTATTACTAAGTTTCCAAGGAATCAGTCGCTTACCAAAACTGTTGAAACCTACTGATTTTCAACTAAAAAACTCTTGTTATAAATCCTGACTTTGAGACCTTAATTGTGTTTGAGACGTGCTATTTACGTGTTTACTTGTGGAGGGATCTGTGAGCCATTATTTTCCCTTATGTGTTCCCATATTTGTGGTCCTATTTTTTGTTTTACATGTTGCTTAGAATTTTATCCCTTTAAACCTAGGAGTTCAACCTAGTACTCACCTTGTATGATTAGTAGTCCTAAATACCCTCCAGGACTTATAGAATGGGACGGGTAATAGCACGCAATAATCTTCGTGACCGATACACGCGTTTAAATACCTTAACGGGGCGGGAAGGGTAGAATATGGATATGATTACCAGTGCGCTAATACCACGTCTAGCCGCCTCATTGAGGAAGTGACATACCGGGTATTGCATTGATGTGATCCGTATTACCTAGGATAATTTCTTTGAATATTTTGTAATGTTTTCAAAACCTTTAATAAATTATGCTTTGTTTGAAATCCCCTCTTATATGAACCTTACTTGCTACTTGTTCACCGTTCAAATTCACAAACTTCTTGGCTGGGACCCACAATTGTGGATCTTGAGGGGTGCCTAACACCTTCCCCTTAGGATAACTTCAAGCCCTTACCCAATCTCTGGTAATGCAAACTTGTTCATGAGTTATTTACTCTAGGTTCCCTAACGCACCATAAAAATCGTTAGGTGGCGACTCTTCCTTAAAACCTTTCCTTTAAGGAGTTGTCCAAAATGTCATAAACCCGATCTCTCCGTACCTGACCCGTGCGAGGAAAAAGGGGGCACGACAACATGGCGACTCTGCTGGGGACTTTCGCTAGGCTTATACCATTACACGTTGCTTTGTGAATTTGGACCTTTAATTTTCATTTATATGCTTACACCTTTTTCCTATTCCCCGTTATATGCTGTTAATTGTTTAATTTTCGAAAGTATTTATTTCATTTGAACAAAACTGACATATCTTCATGTTTTCTTTAGCCGCTTTCCATTGTAACTGTTGTATTTCCTTTCTTTACCGCTTTCCTCAACGTGAAAATACATGCCTATTTGTTTAAATGATATTTATTGCATATCATGCTCCGCATTCATATTCCACTCGTGCCAAACAAAAATCCTATATCAATGCTTACAATGAGTGGTTGCGCTATTCCAATATTACTACCCCTTAAATTCGGAAAGGCGTATTTGCGATAAAACTAGTCGATCAACGGTGCAGTCGAGGGTTCCGTGCCTTCCCCCTTGAGTTATCCGCTCAAGGGTACCGGTCTAAAACCCCATAGAAACCTTACTCTATTGTAATGTTGCATGCATCATGGTCAAACCTAGCCATGCTAATGTGTTGTCCGCACAATAGCCTTTATGATAGCCTTGTCCAAATTCCATTGGGTTTCCCTGGGACCTAAACAGACGCCTTCACGTTCTGTGCATTTATTTGGGGAACTAAATTCTCCTGCTAATTATTGAAGTTAAATAGTCGAGTCTGGCGGGGGTAAGAGCCTAACCTTGTTTGTTCGTAGGAAACGAGGCACGAAGTCCCTAAACTCAGCATGATCTAAAATATGCCAAGAGGGCCAAGCTTGGAGAAGGTCCTTCTGGGACCCAATTAGATAGGATTTTCTTTTCCGCTTTACCAATGTAATAAGGCCGATGGCCATTAGTGATTTTATTTCTTGCTCATTGTTTTGTATTGTTTTTGAGATTTGTCTATTTTTTATCATCAATAAAATGAGGCATTCAGCATTTCAAGTTCTCCAAATTAATTTGTCGCTAGGCCTACCTCAGGCACAAAGAGGTTCCCCAACTTAGAATGCGTTTTACATTTTTGCATTACGTGTTTAAATTACTGCAATATTCTTTATAATCCTCACTGACTTCATTACCTTTTGTTCTTCCTTTATTTATTATTCCCCTCCCCAAAGGTTAGTTCGTGCATTCTGGCATCATCAGTCTATCGCACAAGATCCAAAGGCCCTTCCATACAGGTCGTGAGCAAAGGATCATATCTCAAGAATTGGTCTGTCAGGACAACCAAAGCCCGTCAAGCCTCGGGGTAGCAGGGCTAACAAAACAAGCATTATTTACAGTTTATTTATTTAAAGAATTTTCTTCCTTTTCGCATTTTAATTTCTGCAAGAAAGAGCTCCCATGTGCAAACTATTATTCAATTTATCAAAGCATTTCCAATTTCTTTATAAATCTTATATTTACTTGCTACTGTTTTCTTCCCTTTTACTTTATTTACACAACATTACTATTACTTATCTTGATGAACCGACGACTGTGACATGCAACGAGGCAACGCAACAAACGGATTCCGAGTCAGACGAGGATGATATACCTGAGGATATTATTAAAGAGGTCGAGAATTTTGAGAATAGACCTAAGTCTAACTTGGATGAGACTGAGGTCGTCAACCTGGGAAACGTCAAAGAAACACGCATCACTATTCATCTATCGCCGTCAGAAAAAGAGAAATATACTGAATTCTTAAGAGAATATGAGGACATATTCGCCTGGTCGTATGATGACATGACTGGCCTCAGTACATCTATTGTGGCCCACAAGCTGCGAACTAATCCAACATGCCCACCGATGAAGCAAAAGCTCAGGAAGTTCAAACCAGACATGAGCTTAAAGATCAAAGAAGAGGTCACTAAGCAGATGAACGCCAAGGTTCTCCGGGTGGTCGAATATCCTACATGGTTAGACAACATTGTGCCTGTGCCAAAGAAGGATGGGAAGGTCAGAGTCTGCGTCGACTACCAGGATCTCAACCGGGCCAGTCTGAAAGACGACTTCCCCTTGCCAAGCATACACATCCTAATTGACAACTACGCCAAGCATGAGCTGCAGTCCTTTGTAGATTGTTTTGCCGGTTACCATCAGATTTAGATGGACGAGGAAGATGCTGAGAAAACGGCGGTCATTACGCCGTGGGGAGTGTATTGTTACAAGATGATGCCATTCGGTCTGAAGAATGCAGGGGCCACCTACATGAGGGCTATGACTACCATATTCCATGACATGATTCACAAAGAGATTGAGGTGTATTTGGACGACGTCATTATCAAATCAAAGAAAGCTGCTGATCATATGGAAGATTTGAGAAAATTCTTCAACAGGTTAAGGAAGTACAATCTGAAACTTAACCCCGCAAAGTGTGCATTCAGGGTTCCTTGTGGCAAGTTATTGGGGTTCATTGTCAGTCGCCGAGGAATAGAACTGGATCCATCAAAGGTCAAAGCCATCCAAGAATTGCCGCCACCAGAGAATAGAAAGGATGTTATGAGTTTCTTGGGGAGGCTCAATTACATCAGCAGGTTCATAGCCCAGTGTACCGTCATTTGTGAACCAATTTTTAAGATGTTGAGAAAGGATGCTGCAACCAAATGGACCGAGGATTGTCAAAGGGCCTTCGACAGAATCAAGGAGTATCTCTCAACACCACCAGTCCTGGTACCACCCGAGCCAGGTAAACATTTGCTACTCTACCTTGCTGTGTTGGATGGAGCTTTCAGTTGCGTTCTCGGGCAACATGACGAGACAGGAAGAAAGGAGCAAGCAATTTACTACCTCAGCAAGAAGTTCACTCCGTATGAGGCCCAGTACTCTCTATTAGAACGCACTTGCTGCGCTCTGACTTGGGTCACACAGAAACTGAGGCACTATTTCTGTGCATATACAACGTACCTCATATCAAGGATGGATCCGTTGAAATACATCTTTTAGAAGCCCATGCCTACTGGCAAACTAGCCAAATGGCAGATCCTGTTAAGTGAGTTCGACATTATTTACGTGACTCAGAAGGCGGTCAAGGGACAAGCACTAGCATATCATCTTGCCGAGAATCTTGTTGACGGAGAATACAAACCCTTGAAAATGTATTTTCCCGATGAAGAGGTATCATTCGTAGGAGAAGACATTGCAGAATCCTACGATGGTTGGAGGATTTTCTTTGATGGAGCAACAAACTTCAAAGGGGTTGGTATTGGAGTAATCCTGATATTAGAAGCCGGTCAGCATTATTCGGTATCCGCAAAACTCAGATTTCCCTGCACCAACAATATGGCTGAATATGAGGCCGGCATTTTAGGGCTCAACATGGCCATCGACATGAACGTCCTGGAGTTGTTAGTGATTGGTGACTCACACTTACTGGTACACCAGGTACAAGGAGAATGGGCAACCAAGAATTCCAAGATATTGCCATATCTACATCATGTTCAGGAGTTGAGAAAGAGGTTCACAAAGATAGAATTTTGGCATGTCCCTAGAATCCAGAATGAGTTCGCTGATGCTTTGGCTACTTTGTCATCCATGATCCATCATCCAGATAAGAATTTCATTGATCCTATTCCAGTGAAAATCCACAATCAGCTAGCTTACTGTGCCCATGTTGAAGAAGAAGCAGAAGGAAATCCTTGGTTTCATGATGTCAAGGAGTACTTGGCAAAAGGAGAATACCCAGAGCTTGCAAATACCACTCAGAAATGGATACTTCGGAGATTGTCCAACAATTTCTTTCACAGCGGAGGAATCCTGTATAGGAGGACTCCTGATTTGGGGCTATTAAGGTGTGTTGACGCAAAGGAAGCATCAAAATTATTGGAGGAAATTGACGTTGGGACATGCGGCCCACATATGAACGGTTTTGTTTTGGCAAAAGAAGATACTTCGAGCCGGTTATTTCTGGGTGAACATGGAGACGGACTGCATCCGGTATGTCCAAAAGTGCCACCGATGTCAGATACATGGGGATATGATAAAGGTACCTCCGAGTGAGATTAATGCAACAAGTTCTCCGTGGCCGTTCGCCGCTTGGGGCATGGATGTTATTGGACAATTCGAACCTGCCGCCTTCAACGGACACAGGTTTATTCTAGTCGCCATTGATTACTTCACTAAATGGGTCAAAGCAGCATCCTACAAAGTAGTTACTAAGAAAGTTGTGGCCGATTTCGTCCGCGACCGCATCGTTTGTCGGTTCGGAGTTCCAGAGTCAATCATCACTGACAATGGTTCCAATCTAAACAGTGACCTGATGAAAACAATGTGTGAGGCCTTCAAGATCAAACACAAGAATTCTACGGCATACAGATCTCAAATGAATGGAGCCGTTGAGGTTGCCAACAAGAACATCAAGAAGATACTGAGAAAGATGATAGAGAAGCACAAGCAGTGGCATGAGAAACTGTCATTCGCCTTACTGGGATACCGCACCATAGTCCGCACGTCAACTGGGGCAACCCCTTATATGTTGGTATATGGTACGGAAGCCGTCATTCCTGCCGAGGTCGAGATTCCCTCTCTGAGAATCATACAAGAAGCCGAACTCAGCGATGCAGAATGGGTAAGAAGTCGTTATGAGCAGCTAGCCCTCATAGATGGAAAGAGAATGAACGCAGTTTGTCATGGTCAGCTATATCAGAACAGAATGACCAGAGCCTTCAACAAGCAAGTCAGACCAAGAAGATTCACACCGGGGCAGCTGGTGTTAAAGAAAATCTTTCCTCATCAAGACGAAGCAAAAGGGAAATTCTCTCTCAATTGGCAAGGCCCGTACATAGTTCACCGAGTGCTTATAGGAGGAGCGCTCATACTTGCAGAAATAGATGGAGAAATCTGGCCAAAACCAATCAACTCAGACGCAGTCAAGCGTTACTATGTGTAACTCTTTATGTTTTTATCAATGTTGTAATTGAACTATGCCTGGCCTGATTCCCGTTTAAGAGGGGATACATAGGCATCCCTATGGGTTCGGTCACATTTTAATAAAAATTTCATTTCCCCCACGAATGGAAACTAGGGCAGAATTTTGAGGAGGGAACTCAAAAATTCCGAATCAAGTCCAATCAAGCGCCGCACAAGCAATAGTCAGAAGCATTCACCTTTCAAACTGGGGCAGAATTTTGAGGAGGACCCTCGAAATTCCATAACATGGGAGGTTTCAATGTCTCGAACCGCGTCATGGTCGTCGGTTCATCCAAAAGAAAATTATTTTTTTCCAATTTTATGTTATATCATATTTTTATAAAACCATGCATATTTTCTTCTCAAAACAGCTTGTTTAGCGATGCTACCCCTGTGATACCAACAACGTTATCATTATCAAGCAGACAGGCCGAGTAAAGCCAGCGTGAATGCGAACTGACCTTCTCCCCTTTACAGAACTCACGATTTTTCTTTGGATGCAGGCACAAAGACGGCTAAAGCCTAAAACATATTATTATCCCCGCAGGACATATATCTTTCAAAAGACGCTCTCAAACTCGTCGCACATGCTGACACTTACTATCATCGCAAACAACGCTTATTCACACAATCTATTCACTGCAGTTTATCATCAGCTAAGAACTCTTACTGTCATTTTATTTTCCCGCACTGCATAAGGCTATTCTGCCTCCCGAGGTTCCACGCTACCTCCCCTGCATTCTTATTTTACTACATTGCATAAGTCTATTCTGCCTTCCGAGGTTCCACTCTACCTCCCCTGCATTTTATTTCCTGCATTGCATAAGGCTATTGTTCTGCCTTCCGAGGTTCCACGCTACCTCCCTTTGCATTCTTATTTTCCTGCATTGCATAAAAGGCTACTATTCTGCCTTCTGAGGTTCCACGCTACCTCCCCTGCATTTTGTTTCCTGCATTGCATAAGGCTACCATTCTGCCTTCCGAGGTTCCACGCTACCTCCCCTGCATTTTATTTCCTACATTTCATAAGGTTACCATTCTGCCTTCCGAGGTTCCACGCTACCTCCCATGCATTTTATTCTGGCACTGCATAAGGCTACTATTCTGCCTTCCGAGGTTCCACGCTACCTCCCCTGCATCTCATTTCATTGCATAAAGTTCCTATCTACCTTTCAAAGCAATCACGTTTCGTGACATTATTTATTTACGCTTTATTTCGGGCTAAGATCTGCCCCTCTTCGCTTTTGCAAACCGCAAGACTAAACTCTGTCTTGTTAGCATCATACTGCTGCATTCTTCATGGGCTGAAATATAGCCAACTTTTCCAAAGGCGTCATCGTTCGGAGGCACCATCTTCATGGCCTGAGAACATCATTTCATGGCCTGAGGATCTCTTTTATTCAACCTGCATATCGTTATTTAAAGTCACCATGGTTCGGAGGCACCATCTTCATTTCCCGAGAACATCATTTCATAGCCTGCGAAACCCGCACCAAGCGATTCATGGCCCAGGACATCATGGTCTAAGGACATCATCCTAAATTGTCCAAAGACAGCATTCATAGTCCAACGGGAACTTGCATCATGTTTATATTATGCACGATATATGCTTGTTATTTACTTGCAGGTAATCCGGCCGGAACAACCCAACCAGGAAGGAGAGGACCGCTCCAGTTCTCCGATACAATCTCGTAAGACCTTCCTACTTTACCTTACCTCGCACTTTGCGTCCGTTTTTGTGAAATATCACCGGTATATTTCACCGGTAATTCCTGAACTACATACGGCCTGATTCCTGTAAAACCAGGGATATGTAGGCAACTCAGAAACCAGGGTGCGGCCTAAATCTCTCGTCCAATTTCCACTCGGTCAAAATTGACCATCATATCTTTACTCGACAACTCTTTCATCCTTCCCGGGTAAAGAGGGGCAGCTGTTGATACCCAATATTTCCTTAAATTCTTTTCAAACTTGCAGATAAGCTTTCAAAATCACTCTTTGTAATAATGAGTATTTTTCCCTATTTTTATTAAATTATTTTCATGATTATCTGATATTTTATATTTTAAATAATTGATCTTAAATTAGGTTATAAATAATTTTTAAAATATCTCCAGCTCCGTATGTCATTTTTAATCATATTTTTATCCGTTAGGATTCAATTATTTCATAAATTAGTCAATTGGGTCTTATTTAATTTCAATTACAATAATTTTACAATTATGGCCCAATTGGACATTTTTGCATTATTTCAATTCGAAATTTATGCATTTTTACACTTAAATATTGGTTAATTACTGTAATTTTACCTATCTTAACTTAATTTCATTTATATACAATTATTAGGTCTTTTAATTAATTAATTATCTATATTTTACTGGTATTTAATAATTAGCCACATTTATTTAAATCCTGGGCACATTTCAACACAATCTTTAAATCCAATTTAACCCAACCCACCAGATTAGATCAGCCCAAATACCAAGCCCAATCCCCTAAAATCTACCCGACCCAATCCCTGTTTTAATCGGAGCCGTTGATTAATTCAAATCAACGGCCCAGATACACCCTTACCTTAATTAACTCCCTAACAACCCCCCCCCCCAGACCCTTCAGTCTTCGAGACCTCTCTCTCTATCTTCTCGTCTATTCCTCTCCTCTTTCTCTCTAGAACCTTCTAGTTCGTCTTCTTCTCCGATGACCCTCAACCTGTCTCCGGCCACCTCCAGCCTCTCCCCTTTCGACCACCAGTCGCCTTGGCGCCTCATCTCTCCGGTTCTCTTCGTCTGTGAGACATTTAAAAGGGTTTCGACCATGCCAGACCACCACTGAAGCTCTGCCTGGGTTGTTTTTGGCCTTTCTCCGGCGGGGTTTGACTCGATGGTGCCCTAACCACCATTATTCCTGAGTTTCACGGCCAGGTTCTCTTACTTTTCTCTGGTTTCTTATGAAATCCTAATCTCGACCTAAATCTCTTAAATCTCTGTATTTTTAACGATTTAAAATCATTCTTTTATATTTTGTACTATTCTCGACTCGATCTTCACAATTCTTCAAGTTTTTAAACGTTTTTGTCCCATTTGAAACTAGGGTTTTACAAACCCCCTTTCAAAAAAATGATTCTTTACTTCTGTTATAATGTTATTTTATGCTACCCTTTGTTATTCAACGATTGATTCAAAGCTTCTCTTATCTTAACTTGTTTTCTTGAAAACCCTAATTTTGCAGTCTTAATCCTGGATTCTGAGTTCGTCTTTGATTACATGTTCGATTATCATGCATATGTGCTTGAAACATTATGTGCTCTATGTGAATCCCTGCTTTATACCCTGTTTTGTTTGTTAAATTTTCCCCTTTCTGCCTATTGTGAATTTCATTCCGTGTGCTATCATAAATTTGTGCTAATTCTCTCCTAAATCAGTACTATTATCCCTAATTGAGTCCTTGAATTCTTGTGATTGATTCTTAATTGATCTCGCATGAGATTTTCTACTGATTTTAACTTTGTAAAATATTTTCTGACCTTATTATGTGGTCAATCAGACTATTAACTAGCTTTAGGCACTTTCTTTGATTAAAATGTGCTGAACCTAGTCTTTATTGCATATTCTATGCTATTCTTCTTCCTTATTTGATCATACTCCGCCTTATGATTTCTTTCCTTATTTAAGTGACTGCTTATTACCGTTTGAACTAGGACTCCCTAATTAAAAGGAGTCCAAGTCTGTGATTGATTTCGATTGAATATTCTTTCCATACTTGTGTTGAACTAGTACTCCTTACCTTATATGTTTTACTCGTTTTCAGTACTATAAATACCTCCATTTTCTTTTTCGTTATGGACACTGATACATTGCATATCACGAACACACACAACAATAAACACTATTCTACATTCTCTCTTGTGCTCTTTCTCTCTTTCTCTCTTTGCTCTACTGTTGTTCCCTACTCTTGTCTATTATTAACCGGCTGTAAGCCAAGGCTACTATTGTGTTATCACTTTTCTCTTGCATTCTGCTGTGCTCTCTTATCAGTGGTATGTCCTGATTAATTTCCAAGGTTCCAAACCAATGTTCTTATTACTATTTCAGTCTATCATATTTTTAATTTTTTTCTACCTATGCTTCTATTGTTCAACATGCGATTAACTTCTTGTTTGTCTATTAATACCTGCCCTTCTTTTCTCTTTACATGGCTATGATTGAATCAATACTTGTCATAGGCCTTGCCTATTCCTGTATGCATCTGTTAGGCTATTTCCCTTTCCTGTTCAGTATCAGGTGTCCCCTGATCCCCCTGAACCCTTTTATCTGTTGGTACTTATCCTTCTTTATGACTTACATGCTCATACGACTGTTATTTGTTCTTAATCTTACCTGTTATAACTGCATTCTGTTAATGTCCATTATCATGTCTAAACTCGGCCATTTCTTGGTCCCATAAGCCTCTTTGATTTGCGTAACCATGCTTAAATGAGTTTCTTAAGTCTATGTATCTCTTTGTTATTATGTGATCTACTTGTCCCCTTACCCCATTGTCCTTGTGTGCAATCCTATACTGTTGAACTTTTGTAATTAGTACTTCTGTTGCTTTCAAGAGCTAATCTTCCAAAACAACTCTCCAGTTTTGTAAACTCTTTTCTTCAAACTACAAACTTTCCTCTCCTTCTTGCACTTCACACTACTCTTAGAAATTAAGTCCTACCCCCTTCGTGTGAGCACTGCCTTGAGTACCTCTGAGTACTCATTGAACTCTGACACACAAGGCTGGTAATTCCACACTTCACTTGTCTCAACTTTTGGCAATTTATTTGGGTGCTGGTATTGGCCAGGGACCCAATGAGGGCCCTAGGGAGATTTGCCGCACCCAGACCATATTAAGGCTGTGAAACTCGAAAGGAGTGAGGTTGGAAGATTGGTCCTAGTTGAAGGCTCCCTATAGAAGTAACTTCTTATTTTCCTTTTTCTACTGTAATTCATTATTATTGGTTTGTAATAACTTGTAAACATATATTGGGGTTTGGATAGTGAATATGGCGGAACTATGCATGCTTAGTCTAGTAATGGGTAGAAACCATGCTCATAGGGTTTTCTTACTTACATGTGCAATAGATAACCTGTCTAGGACATGCATCTCATGCATTAGAAATCCTGCTTAAGTTGTTTTATTTTTCAGCATGTCTACCTTACTCATTTTGCAAACCATGATCACAATTAACAACTATAACAAGTAATAAAGACTGTTATAAGATACCATTACTGCATTTTTATAATCATAGCATTTAGAAACCATGTTTTATGTATTCCTATGCGCATTAGATATCCTGTTATTTAGGATTTCATATCTATTTGAGTTACAGTTGTTGAACACCTAATCATCATGCTTAACCTCGCTAAAATATGGTCGATTGGTTGAAACGATCTGCAAATATAACATCACCTCTCTTAAAAAATCAGAACTAAAGTCTGCATGTTCACCTTTAAAGAAAATAGGCAATGTATATGAACGCCTAGGCAAACTTTAGGCCTAATACATTATTAAAACCAAAACCTAATCGTGTTTCACTTAGCTGGTATTAGAACCAATCAGTCCTTTGTTTTGAAATTTTTAAACTCTGACACTTTTCATTCTTGTTTTATCTCTTTCTGAAATTCACCCTATTTCCTAAAAATTCCTACCCCGCTGATTTTCAAACACTAGTTCTGGAAATCATGCATTCATTTCCTCTTTAACTAAGTTATTAGATTGTTGCTCTGTGTGTTCCTGGATTTCAGAGTCAGTTCACTCTTTTTCAAAAGTCATTCAGTTTGAACCCTTGCTCTATTTTCTGAAATAGTTTACTCATTCTCCTTTTATTAAAGTTTTACTAAACTACTGATTTCTACTCTGCTTTGAACCGCTGGATCTTTTAAAATATATTGGCCCTTTGTGAATCACTCTTTCATTTTTTGCTTTACTGATTTTTTGAAGTTCTTCATCTGCTTTTACTGAAAACTTCATCTAAAACGCTGTGCACTTTTAAATCCTGCTACTATCTTTGAATTTGGACCTTTTATATCCAATCACTCTTCTTTAAGCTACTCTGTTTTAATCGGATTTCATGCTTTATTACTAAGTTTCCAAGGAATCAGTCGCTTACCAAAACTGCTGAAACCTACTGATTTTCAACTCAAAAACTCTTGTTTTAAATCCTGACTTTGAGACGTTAATTGTGTTTGAGACGTGCTATTTACGTGTTTACTTATGGAGGGATCTGTGAGCCATTATTTTCCCTTATGTGTTACCATATTTGTGGTCCTATTTGTTGTTTTACATGTCGCTTAGAATTTTATCCCTTTAAACCTAGGAGTTCAACCTAGTACTCACCTTGTAGGATTAGTAGTCCTAAATACTCTCCAGGACTTATAGAATAGGACGGGTAATAATACGCAATAATCTTCGTGACCGATACACGCGTTTTAAATACCTTAACGGGGCGGGAAGGGTAAAATATGGATATGATGACCGGTGCGCTAATACCACGTCTAGCCGCCTCATTGAGGAAGTGACATATCGGGTATTGCATTGATGTGATCCGTATTACTTTAAACCTAGGATAATTTCTTTGAATATTTTGTAATGTTTTCAAAACCTTTAATAAATTATGCTTTGTTTGAAATACCCTCTTATATGAACCTTACTTGCTACTTGTTCACCGTCCAAATTCACAAAACTTCTTGGCTGGGACCCACATTTATGGATCTTGAGGGGTGCCTAACACCTTCCCCTTAGGATAACTTCAAGCCCTTACCCAATCTCTGGTAATGCAAACTAGTTCATGAGTTATTTACTCTAGGTGCCCTAACGCACCATAAAAATTGTTAGGTGGCGACTCTTCCTTAAAACCTTTCCTTTAAGGAGTTGTCCAAAATGTCATAAACCCGATCTCTACCTGACCCGTGCGAGGAAAAAGGGGGTGCGACAACATGGTAGTAGTTGTTTTGTGCTGAGAAGTATTAACATATGGTTTGTGGGGGTGGTGTGAGCATGTTTGGGTTATTGTGGTGGTGCTTCATGTCCCATATTGAATATTTGGGGTTAAACTTGTTCATGTCCCACAACATGTTTGTAAAAATGCCTCATTGGAACAAGTATTGTGACCAATTTTGTGGTGAAGCCTGAGTAACCAAGGTTGGGTCACCCGGGTGTACTGATCTAACATTGGGCTAATTGCAGGTACCATGCCTCCACGAAAGCGCCAAGCCACCGGAGCCTCCTCCAGCCGCCCGACAAGAGCTTCCACCGGGGGACAACCTCGTAAAATAATTGAATCCAGGCCTTTCAATAGCCAAATATTTGTCTCCGCAAAGGACCAAGACCAGTTAAATGAAAAGCAGGATAAAACGGCCGTCCCTGAGCAAGCCATGGATATTAACGCACTCAGGATAAACTGTCCTAATATGCATGAGGTGATAATGCGGTGATGCCTGGATGTGTTCTTTGAGGAGCCTGATGAGGCAAATGCCATGCTTGTCCGGGAGTTTTATGCCAATGCTCCAGAACATGAGAACTATGTGGTAACAGTGCGGAAAAGGCCAGTCAATGCTTCCATAGAGAATATCTGGACAATGTACATGCTACCTCCACCAGCTGAGGGATATGTGGATGCTTACCAGTTTTTTAGTGGAAAAAAGACTCCCTAGGACAAGTTCACCGGGACCATCTGTCAACCGGGAGTCACATTGAAGTGGTATAAATATGGAAACAAATTCCACTCCTCGGCCCTCAAGTTTGAGGCCAAATGCTGGTTGTACTTGATCAACATCCGCCTCCTACCCTCCAAGAACTTTTCAGAGGTGAACATCCCTCAAGGGTGTTTGATTTGGTGCTTCATGGTTAATGCACCATTCGATGTGGCCAAGGTGATTCATGATGAGATATTTACACGCATGAAGGTCCAACGGTATGGATTCTTCTACCCTTCGCTCGTTACTCGTTTGTGCAGGCATGATGGTGTGTACCGTGACTTTGATATAGATGGTCGGGTGCCTGTGGTGCACCCCTTCATAGCTGATAGAGTCACTACGGGCAAGGATGTGGTGGTGGCAGCTGAGGATTTGATAGGGCAGGACTCTGAGGATGATGAGGCGGAGGAGGAGCCATAAAATGGTGAGGATGATACTGAGCACGTGGAGGAGGAGCAGCCCACTCAGGCGCAGGCTGCAGATGTTGGAGGCCCGTCTGGGGCTGGTCGGGTACAGCGAGTAGACCACCTAGAGCAAGATGTGGCTGGGCTGAGGACCTCAGTGACTGACCTGGGGACCCGTGTTGATGAAATGTCCACCCATCAGAAGAAATTTGAGAAGAGGATCATGGGTTGGCTCCATGCCCTGGGTCGTGCGTGCAACGTGGACTCAGGCTCTGTCTCCGACCAGGATTGAGCTGTCAGGGAAGTCCCCTTACCTTCCTTTGCATTTTAATTGGCCATGAGGACATGTCCTCATTTTAAGTGTGGGGTGGGGGATGGATTCCCTGTTTTATTGTATGTTGTATAGTTATGAATTGTTTGCCTTAGTTTTGTTTAAACTTGCTAGAATTGTAGTTTTGTTTTATGTTCCCTTTTTGTAGTTGTTTTTAAGGTATAGTCAAGCAAGTCGTCTTGGCCCGACGACGGATCCCTTCGGCGGGGTTCTTGAGGGTCCAAGTCGATCAAAAAAAAAACCAAAATTATTTGACTCTTCCTGATGACGGACTTCTTAGGCAATTTTCTTGAGGGAAGTTAGTCCAAAGAAAACACCATTTTTTTTAATTTTTCTTTTTAGGTAGTGTAGTAACTCCCCCTTAGTTTTTCTTTTGACCGCGGTTCTTTTCAAGAGTTTAGCTTGAACCGGGTATAACTAGCCTCTTCTTTTATTTTTAGTTAGGAATCCTTTGGGCAAGGTGCTGAATGATTAAATGCAACCCTTAGTGTGTTACACCCAAACACCATGAATTCTAGAGTATGACGCTTAGGCTCAATTGTTGACTCTTGTAGAATGCCTTAATGGTGCATGTTGTAACTAACTTGAATGCTCAATGGAGTGTTTTGATGAACCAATTTGGATTGAATTATGTGCCATGTGTGTGAGGTATTTTGCATCTTATTCTATGTCTGCATTTGGAACCTAGAACTTGCCCCGTGTGTGTACAAATCGAAATAGAAGTTTGTTTAGTCTTAGAAGGGATATAGACATTTCTTTGTTAAGACAGACACAAATATGTACCCACCTGAATGTAATTGACCATAGTCAACCCCTTTGAGCTTATAAGCCTATTTCTTTGGTAACCACATTATGAACCATAACCAATTGTTTGAATAGCCTATTTGTTTGAACCCTGTACCTCCCATGAGCACTTGAATTGTTATTTTATATGTAAAAGTCAAAGTGTGGGGTGGTGGTTTGGTCTGTAAGGAAAATCAAAGAAATAGAATGAAAGGTGCAAAAGTGTGAAAGAGAAAGAAAAAGAAATAAAATGCAAAAGTGAAGGCCACTTAGAGAAAAACAAAAGAAAGAAAGAGGACAATAAATACATGTAGTCCTTGATAATTAGTGGCATGAAAAATAAAGTTACACCTAAAGAATAGTGGGGTAATTATGAAGTAAAGTGTGGTGAAAGTTATAGCCAAGCATGAAAATGGGCTGAATGTTAATGTAATTGTATTAAAAGTTCTTAGCGAGGTTAGTCACTATACCCAAATGTATCTTACCCGTCCCTTAGCCTACATTACAACCAAATAAAGACCTATTTATCTTAGACTAAATAAACTCAATTAGTAGAGTATTACATTATGGGCAAGCCTATGGCGTATCTGTGTGGCATATGAATTTTCTTTTTGAGAGTGAGTGAATTCTTTCGATTTAATGTTCCTGCTTTTCTTAATATTATCTTTTGTGGAACTAATCTCAATTGTGTGATGTGAGGGCACGTGATTTATGAAAAAGAGGTAAGTCTTGACCTCCTTGTAGAGTATCTGGAGGAAGTAGGAGTATGTCATGGCATTTGAGAGTCGCCGCTTGAGGCATAAATGTTACACTTCTAGGTTTAAAGCTTGTAAAATAATCGTGGTGTGACACCGTAGGGAAGTGTTTGATGCAAAGAACCCTTGTAGGATGAAGTGGATTGCTCGAGGACTAGCAATGATTTAAGTGTGGGGTGTTGATAATAGGCTAAATTTGCATAGTTTAGCGTATATTTATACTCTAACTTAATGATGCTTCACTGTCTTAAGTGTGTTAACGATGATAAATTGGCTCTAATGGTGATTTTTGTGTTTCACAGGAGTACAACACACTAATGAGGACTTATGATTGTGATCCGGGAGAGATTGAAAAAGAATAGGCCATGGGGTATTTTCTGGGTGACTTGAAGGCTGAAGGTTCGTCGAAACAGTAAGAAGCCCCATTAGCGTGGGCTGTAGCGCGACATTAGCGCGCCCGCGCTAATTCAACATAATGAGGCAGTGAAAAACCCCATTAGCGCGACCTTAGCGCGCCCGCGCTAGTCCAAATTTCAGGAGGCAGTGTATAACTCAACTAGCGTGGGCATTAGCGCGCCCGCGCTAGTCCAGATGCAGGAATTAGAAGCTGAAGGGTATTTTTGGGAAGTCAAGGCCAATCCACTTAACCTATAAAAGGTTCAATTCTCCCAAGAGAGGATTTTTATCAAGGTTTAGAGTTTAGAACAAGAAAAGTAAGGGCAAGAGGCAAGGAGGCAAGGAGGCAATTGGGCATCAATCCATATCTCCTTCTTTTGTGATTTTACCCTTGATCATGAATTCGTTTGTAGTTTTTATCATTGTTATGAGTAGCTAACTTTTCTAATCTAAGGTTTTGGTGGAACCCGTTGGGGGATAAACTTATTGTAATATAGTTTTGGTTGGTTGTTAATCTCTATTTGTTCAACTACGTTCTTGTTGTAGTTGATTGAAGGGCCCTCAATTAGCTGTGCCTATTTATTATGTATCTACTTGAGAGAGAGTGCATATTTAGGTAGTTGTTTGAACAACATCACTCCCGGAGTATAGGCGAGAGTCATCACCGAGGGTTTAGAGGTTGGATTAGAGATAACGATACCTCGGGTGCAATCTAAAGTGAACTATAATGCAATCTAGCTAGCGTAACTTGAGAGAGTGCGTCTAGTAAATTATCATAATTACTTGAGAGAGATTTATGATAACTGGAGTGTTCATGATTGATAGAGACAACTAAGTCAAAACTATAGGAAGTATACAAGAAGGAATTTCACCAACCAGGGAAACCATAACCTTAGACCTTTATTCCAATTGTCTAAACCTTATTATTAGTTAATCTTTAGTTTATTATTTCTGTTCAGCTGTAGTAGTAGAAACAACACAAAGTGATATTCATAACTTTTGAGAAAGTTGATTATTAAGAATTTAGTACTCTGACAACAACATTTGGTACGTTAATTTCCTGTGGGATTCCTCTCTGGGCAAAATACCCGGATTATATTTGCACCGCCCTCTTAGTCTTTTAGTAGAATAGTTGAGCGTGATCACTTACCTCGAGGTTTCTGAACACGGATAACAGAAAGCCATAATAATCGCAAAATCGGTTTCTCCAATTTTAGTCGTATACAGATAGTCCCCGCGTTTCTTAGAATATAATGATATGAAATGACTTTGACCTCGATTTCCTCGTTCCTCTCGTGATGACACCATGCTCATGACTTGATATTTCGAAGTGATTGAAACATCCCATCAGTTCGTCTTCCTAGTATTGAATATACTGCCAGTCCAATTTCTCAAAAGCGTTGACTGCACCGTCGATCCGTTTCCCCAAAGCATTGATTGCGCCGTCGATCCATTTCCCAAAAAGCATTGATTGCGCCGTCGGTTACGCTACCGTCTCCCTATAAATGAGGAATTGTTTGAACCAAAACTTCATTCATTCTTTCTCCAACAACCTTTAGTCCTTTCTCTTCTCTATATTCTTCTCCAAACTCCTATATTTATGATTCTAACCTGTAGACATAAGGTCATGCAGCAGCAACCTCGTCAGTTATGCCATTGATTTTTTTCAAAACTTTTCCCCACTGAGTGCGGTTGTACTGGGTTGTTGTTGTTATTGTTGCAAAATAATGAGAGAAGGGCGCCAAATGTTTTTCGTATCAAGAGATATGTGATCCTTACACCGATGTTCATCTCTCTTAACTTTAACCTGGTGTGGCTCCTCATTCCTTTTGCTTTCCGTGGAGTAAGGTGGCACTGTCTACTAAATTTTGTATCCCACGCCGGTACAATGTCTCAAGAAGTGGATTCACAATAGTAGTGTTGGCGAGATCCATACTCGCCAAGCTTTCCACCAGGCCACAATTTTCTTCGCTTGTTAAAAGCTTTGCTCTTTGATAGGATGTAGCATATTCTTCATCTATTGCTATTCCGGAGGAGGTCCTCGAAAATGCCACTTTAAAGATCGAAACGGAGTCCCGAGGAAGAGGTTCTCGAAGATGTTACTCAGGAGGATACACCCTCAAAAGTAGACTAGGTCTTTGGTTGTTGTTTTTTGCTTCTTTGTTTCTGTGTAAGGGACCCTCGTGGGCTTTGTAAACATCTCTTATTAATACAAGAATTTCTTCATTTGGCCTTCAATTTATGTTGAATTGCATCCTGGCTTCGTTTGTGAAAAACCTAAGTGTTATGACTCTAATGATTAGTCTGAATATTGGACCCATGACATAATAAACCTTTTAGGTTCTTAGTTGAATAATATGATTCTTCTTAAAGTCTCTCGTCATCCCTTGGACTAAGCTTGGATTGATTTGACGCGAACTTAGGTCGCCGAGACTTCTGAGTCCGAGTTGGGTGAGAGTTTGGTCTTGACTCTTGAAATAAAGATAGCCCGTTGATAGTCTTCGAGTGAGAATTTTCTTGTACTCAGGTAGCCTTTGGATTTAATAGTCGAGTGAGAGTTCGCTCGAAATCGAAATAAATATGGCCCTAAGGCTTGGTAAATGGTCCCCGAGTGAGAACTTACTCGAACTCGAGCAACCCTTGGGCTTAATAGTTGAGTGAGCGTTCGCTCGAACTCGAAATAGAGATAGCACTGAGGCTTTATAAATAATCCTCGAGTGAGAACTTGCTCGAACTCGGGTAGCCATTTAGCTTAGCAGTCGAGTGAGTGTTTCCTCGAACCCGACACGTAGATTGTTCTTAATAATTTCTGACAAGATGATTCCCGATGCCTGGGCCCTGACGTTAACATCATGTCACAAGTGGTTGAAGTGTCTGAAGGATTGCTTTTTGTATGATTCCCAAAGTCATTAATTGTACGAGGCCAATGGTCGGCTTTTTGGAGCCCATTCTTTGAATAATTAGGCCCTTGAGATCGAGTACCATCTCGGGCTAGATCGATAAGCGGTTCTTCGATAGCTCCCTCCAGAGCTTATACTTGTAGTATCAGAGATCCTCGAGATCGGGGTACCATCTCGAGGTTGGAATAATAGTTCCTTTAGGAAACCATATAGGCAATGATAAGGATCCTCGAGGCCGGGAACTGTCTCGAGGCTACATTAATATCGATGGCTCCCAAGAGCCCATAGTTATGACAATAGAGATCCCTGAGATCGGGCACCATCTCAAGGATTGATTGACACGGGTGGCTCCTTAGCGCCCTCTATGATAATAGGAATCCTCGAGATCGGGTACCATCTCGAGGTTAGATACGTTAACGACTCTTAGAGCCTATTACGATGATAGGGATCCTCGAGATTGGGCACCATCTCGAGGTTAGATTTATAAGGGGATCTTCGAGCCTTTGGTCAGTGTCATTTATGCGACACGACCCGTAAAGTGTTCGAGTTGGTCCCACCGTTACACTTCCCAGTTAGGTTGTAAAGACCCGATCATCATTAATTGACCTTTTAAGGCAGGCGAGCAACCACTGTTCGCTCTGTATATGCATTATTCTCCCCCATTTGAAGATTTTGCCTTTTCGAGCAGCTATCTTTCTCATAGAGTCTTTTCTCTCATAAATTCTTCTACTACTTTAATCTGAGGTTCCGCTTTGAGTTTCATCTATATCCCCGCTCTTATACCAAAGTAGTTATGGTTGCTACGCCCAAACCCACTCACCAAGGAGAGGGAAGCTCAACCTCTGCTTCTTGCCCGGTCGGTGGTACACCGCTGGTGTATGGCGAGCTGACATCAGACGGTTTTTCTTTGAAAAAGGAATTTGCGCTAGAAAAACCTTTCGATGCCCCGGGCCACCAAGAACATGCTTCGAGGTTCATCCGCTCGATAAAAGAGCAGCACCTCGAGGCCGTGAGGAGAGACTGCGTGTGGGGGCTTATCGTGACGCTTCAGATACCTTCCCAAGAAGAAAATATTATGACCCATGTAGGGGGGTTCCTGAGTGTATATACGTATCCATTTACACCGGGCCCCCTAAATCGCCTCGTGCTTGAATTCTGCGGCAGATATCGGGTTACTTTGGCTCAGGTTCACCCGTCGTTTTGGCGGATAGTGCGGATGATGAGGTCTTTCACTGAAAAAGCGAAGCTTGAGTTCACCCTTAGCCACCTTATTAGGCTGTATCGGCCTTTGCATTATCAAGGACTGATAACACTACGACGTTGATCCACTAGACCTTTCATTGCTAGTGTTTATGAGGATAGAAATTGAGAGCGGTTAAGCCGATTTACTCGGGTGAGGACCACCGACATCATTCCTGCCGAGTTCATGCCATTTCCAGAAAGATGGAACTTCCAACGTAAGTACTACGTCGAAAACTCGGCGCCTTTGCTTTTGTTCGTTAGTAAGGATGTTTCCTTTTCTCCCTCTCAGCGGTTTCGTGGACGCCGGAAGAGATCCCTGATCTTGCAGATTGGAGTCGGAAGTTGGCAGCTTCCTAATCATATGAAAAGCGCAAGTGGCGCAATCTGTCGAGGGGCAGGTGGGAAGTAAAACACCACGGTACGTGTCGTGTAATTTACTTTCATGGAAGGTACTTTCTTTTATATATATTAACTTCGTCACCACAGGCATTGGCAGATTTTCTGAGATGAGGCCGTACCATTTTGAGGAGAGGAGAGGGCCGTCGACTTCAGAGCAGAGAGAAGATAATAAGCGGAGAAGATCTTCGGTAGACGGAGATATTTGCCTCGAGTCGAAACTTGTCCGGAGGCATAAAGAAGATTCCGTCGCTGAAGAGGGCCTCATATACATTGGCCATTCCGTGGACATTAGTACTCCCAAGGAGGATGGTTCTGCGCCGATGGTTCAAACCAAGGATCCTTCGGTTGCTGGACCCATTGTGCTTGGAGCCTATATGGGGAGAGGGAAGGAGCGAGGGTCCTTCGCCAACAGCTTCCTTCCCCGCCGAAGTACTTCTAGGGGTGAGGACATTTTACCCCTATCCTCTTCTCCCGTCGAAGGTACTTCGAGGGATGTTAGGGGCCGCCGAAACCGAGTAGGCTCTCGAGTGATCATTTTACCATCAGGAGGGGCTCAATTGGGGACGACGGGGCTAGGCCAGTAGATGCGCGCTCAACCTTTGAGGAGGCTCAAAGGTTCTGCTCCGTGGTGGGCTTTGACGATTCTTTGATCTCTCAGTTCTGTGCTCTCCCTTTTTAGCTGAAACGTTCTTTTTACAGGCTTTTGACAAGCTCAAGTCTGAGCTGCTCAATTGTGAAACCAGGCTGCGAAAAACCTTGGAAGAGGGGGGGAATCCATCATGCTCCTTTGTAATAAACGAGCAAAGGAGCTGATACACCTTCGGTACGAGGTGAGTCGAAGCCATGACTACGAAGGCCGTCTCGAGGGACAGGTAACTTTCGTTTCGATGATATGCATACTTCTTCTCCTATCTTCGAAGACTAATATTCTGATGTTTCAGCTGCAGAGGAAGATAGAGGGCCTGGAACGCCTTTGGGGAAAAGTTGTTCAGGTCGAGCATGAGTGCAATGGGCTAAAGTCTTAGATAGACGCCCATACTGTGGCCAAAGCTTCCGCCCTGTAAGTGCACCTTCGGAATTCTCGTGAAGACAACTTGTTGTAGGCGAGCAAGGTCGAAAGGCTCGAGGCTGAACTTTTGCAAATGAAAGCCGAAGTTATCGATGCCCGAGCCGAAGCTGAAGAAGCTTGAGCAAAGGCCGACAAGAAAGTGGCCATTAACTTAAAAGATGTGTCCGATGCTCGGGCTGAGCTTATAGGAGCCTTTGACAAGGATATGAGAAGCAAGGAATATGCCCGGTGTAGATCTCGGAGGGAGACCGTTGAAGAGATACACGCTAGGGGCTTCGATCTCTCGGAGGAGATAAAGCAGGATAAGGCGGATGAGATCGACGCCAAGTTTTTCCTTTCTCCTGATACCGATATTGATATTTGAGGGCCCTCGAGGGAGCTGTTCCCGAGAATAGACTAGGTTTTTCTTTTTCCTTACTTGCACGAGTCTCCCTGTGGGAGTATTGTAAATGTTTATTTGTAATATGTGTATATATAAAGGGAATCCTTGTGGCTTTCTCCTTTCGTGAGTTTTCCTCTGCTTGAGTTTGTCTTTCTTGCCTTCCAAATTTTTACGTACGTCGGTGATTAGCCAAATGATTTGGACTTCGAGGTGAAATCCTTAGGTTTGCAAATTGGTCCTGAGGCTTGTTAGGCTAGCCCGTAGGCTCTTATGCCTTCGCCCTTAGGCGTTTTTAGGTTGGCCCATAGGATTTTTGATGTTGGACCGTAGGCTCCATTGTGTTTGCCCTTAGGCATTTTAGTTAACCGTTTCCGGCTCAGTCCTCGAGTTGGGTAGCAGCTCGAGCTCATCGACCCTTAGGTTTTTAGAATTAGCTCTGAGGATATTTAAGTTGGCGCCAAGGCTATTACGCATTGGGTCAATACGACCTTTAGTATGGCTATATTTTCCCTCGCTAAAGACTTTTTTGAAGTGTTTGCGTTCGTCCGACTCTTTGACGGCTCGATAAGAATCTCGATTGTGAGTCGTTATGTGACGATAAATGATCACCTCGGAAGGTTTTGTCCTATGGATGAATTTTTTGGAAGCCTTTTCATTGTTTGGAGTTGATATGAGAATGATCGAAGCGCTTTTTGCTTATGCCGAGGGTATCATGATTTAACCGGTTCTTTTCAAAATTATTTCGAAGGATTTGATTGTACGAAGACAGTCGGGTGTCTCTGAGTCGCATTAGTTTCGCCGAAGCCTTGTGACCGAAGTCGTTATGTTTGGCCGGATCCATTGAATGTTTCCATAGCCTATCGACCGGAGTCGTTGTGTTTGGCCGGAGCATTTAGTCCCCGAGTGAGGTATCCTCAGCGTCTATATTCGATGGTATGCTTTTTTAGGGGTCTTACAAGTTTGAATATATAGCCTTGGCTTTAATATCGGGATTATACCTTTTTAAGGTCTTGCTGATTTGATCATGCCCGTAGTACTTACAGATTTGGTCATGCCCATAGGACTTACAGGTTTGGTCATGCCCGTAGGACTCACATATTTGGTCGTGCCCGTAGGACTTACAGATTTGATATTGCCGACCCTGAGGTTTTATGGTGTCGAGTTTTTATAGCCTTGATGAGGTGACATTCGACGGCAGTCCCCGAGACATCGAAGATTTTTTGGTGTCTGTCCCCTAGTGTTCGGGTTTTTTGAATCAACCTTGGAACCGTTTCTTGTGAAAACAACAAACTTCTCTGAGGCGCAAAATATATTCCCTTGATTATTTGGTACATGTATACATAGCTCTGGCCTTCGGAGGTTCGATTAATCTATGCGGACACATCTCATTTGACCTTTTGGCCCGATACATCATTTTCCTACTGAAACCCTCTCTGGCTTAGTTTGTTTTTTCCGAGGAGGTGACCTCCCTAGGGGATGCCCCCCGGCATTCGAGGTTGATTGGAGAGAAGCCTTGAATACTTGTCTTGGTTCTCCTTAGGTAGCATATAGATGTTACCTCATTAAAAACCTTGCCGGTAAAACCCTTTCTGGGATAAAATACGATCGAAGGAAAACAGTGCAGCGCATGCTTTAAAACCTAAGGTCTTCAAGTTGGTAGGTGCTTCGATTTCTTTTTATCGGACACCTGCATATAGGGCAGTATAGAATGTGAATAGAAAGGGAGATAGTCGTACCTTAGCGGCGATGGCGTTGTGGCGTTCCGGCCTCGATGGCGTGGTGGCGTTCCAGCCTCGATGGCGGCTGCCTATGCTTGTTCTAAGGACGCGGTACGGTCCTTAACTCAAAGCTTAGGGTGCAGCCGAGGAAGTAGCTCGTGATTGCTACTTACCTGTTTGCTTGTCCTTTGGCTCCTTCGATGTAGAAGGTGTCGATGTTGGTACAACATCGTATACCACGAACATCTCCCTTGATGCATGTTGCTCCCCTTATACTATTTTATTCCATTCTTTGTTGGAAATTTGATCATTTGATGGAGGGTCGATGGTACTGCTATCATGCACTGTATCCACGACCTCCCGAGTAAGGCATTATATCTCATGTCTCCGTAGATGACGTGAAACTTGGCATTTTGGGTTGTGCCGGCCATGCTGACCAGGAGGATGATTTCCCCTTTCTTTGTCTCGCTTGCCATGTTGAATCCATTGAGGACTCAAGCGGCGGGCACGATCTGGTTGAGCAGTTTGAGCTGCTCCACCGACATCGACCTGATTATGTTGGCCTAGCTACCTAGATCCACAAGTACACATTTAATTTGAAACATATTCACAAGGAAAGAAATTACCAGTGCGTCGTTGTGAGGCTGAGACAGGGTCTCGAGGTCCTCGTCGCTGAATGTGAGGGCGTCCTAGGGTATGTAACCTCGAGTTCGCTTCACCCTGGTGATGGATATTTTTGTTCGTCTGATGAAGGGTTCCTGTGGGGTGTCGATCCCTCCTATGATCATGTTGATTACATGCTGCGACTCTTCTTCTATGTTTTTCCTATTCGCCTCTCTTTCCCGAAATTGATTCTTTGCTCGATCGCTGAGGAATTCTCGGAGGTTCCCTTTGTTGAGTAGTCGGGCTACTTCCTCTCGGTGCTGTCTGCAATCTTCCATTCTGTGGCCATGCGAGCCGTGAAACTCACACACCAGGTTATGGTTCCTTTGTGACAGATCTGATAGTATGGGTTTTGGCATCTGACGTCTTTGATTTTACTAATGGCAGACACGATGTCTGAAAATCAACATTGAAGTTGTATTCTGATAGTCGGGGTGCCTCCATTGGGAACGTATGTTTGTCAAAACCGACTCGGCTTACGAGTCCCCGAGGATTCTGACCTCGATCTATCCGTCGATCGTTCCGAGGTATATTGTGCCTTGGGGTGTTTCTTCGATCTTCAGCGTACGATTGGTACATTTCCTTGTTTGGCCTTGTTTCCTTTGCCGCGAACCTACTAGGATATATTGAGCCCGAGGGGGCCCCTAACTGATCGTCCTCGACCCTTATTTTTTTACTGGAATCGGTTGTGAACATCCACCCAGGTGATGGCGGGATATTCAACCAAGTTCTGCTTCAGCTTTTTCGAAGCTATCGAGCTCCGCTCATTCAAGCCTTGGGTCAAGGCCTGTACTGCCCAGTCATTTGAGACCGGCGGTAACTCCATTCGCTCAATTTGGAAGCGAGACATGAATTCCCGCAGCATCTCACTCTCTCTTTGTTTGATTTTGAAGACGTCGGATTTCCTAGTTGCGACCTTGATGGCACTAGCATGCGCCTTTATGAAAGAGTTTGCCATCATGGCAAACGAGTCTATCGAATTAGGGGTTAGGTTGTGATACCACATCATGTCCCCCTTTGATAATGTTTCTCCAAATTTTTTCAATAGGACGGATTCAATCTCGTCCTCCTTCAAGTCATTCCCCTTTACGGTGCAAGTGTAGGCAGTGATGTGCTCGTTAGGGTCCGAGGTCCCGTTGTACTTCGGGAGGTCGGGAATTCTGAATTTCATCGGGATGGGCTTCGGAGCTGCACTTGATGGGAAAGAACTTTGCACGAACTTCTTCGAATCTACGCTCTTCAGAATAGGAGGTGCGTGTGTGATATGGTCGACCCTCGTGTTGTAGGTCTCCACCTTTTTGTCGTTGGCTTCTATTTTCTTCTCGCCTGATTCAATTCTCTTCGTGAGGTCTTCGAGCATCTTCATGATAGCGTGGTCGGCTGCTGACCCGTTGTTGCTCAATCTCTCCGGTGCCTATTCGACTCGAGGAGCCGTCTCCGGTGCTGTTGTACTTGGAGTTTTTTGGTGGCTTTGCAGCTGTGCAATCGCCAACTATTGTGCCTGCAACATTACAAAAATAACGTGAAGACTAACCTCCTCTCCTTCCCGAGCTGGAGTCTTCTGAACCTCTTGTTCGTTTTCTCGGCGTATGCCTCCATCAGTGCGGGAGCTAATATCGACATGTTGGGCGTTGCGTGAACCCATATCCATTGGGTTTGGGTTTGGTGCATCCTCAGGGTTCTGTGGTGGTATACCAGCGCGTGAAACAACTACACGGTTCTCTTCATGGTGCTCAACACCGTTGTTTTCGCGTGCATTTACTTAGTTAGACACTTTGACCTGAAATCAAAAGATTCTTGGACAAGAAAAAGTGTGAAGAATAACTTGCATTTTTCAGTGAACCAACACTAAAACAACCACTATTATTTTTAGCCCCACAGTGGACGCCAAACTGTTTACCTCGAAAATGGTAATTACAATTAGATTTGATTTGTGCTTTTAAAAATATGTGATTTATTTTAATGCTAGTTGTTAAGCAATAGTTTCTAAGTGTGAGTGAGATAAATGATATGAAATTTAAAATGGGCAAACCACACTGCCATGAATCAAGGTCTCGGGTTAGCCGAGCAAGGGCCTCGAGGTCGAGGCTCGGTGACAATGGTGAATGACCGATGAAGCAATAAAAGTTCTAAGGGCCTTCAAGGCGGCTATTTATGATCAATGATGAATAATAAATGAATAACAATCAATGAAATATAATAAATGTAAATGAGAAAACAGTAAAGAAACAATAGAGGATGTTTGAGCTATAGAGCAGAGAATATTCTTGTTGCTTGTATTGAATATCATATGTGCAAAAAAATATAAGGGTCCCCTTTATATAAGAGGTGGAATACCAACATAGTACATAAGCATTTATTACAAAGATATACAACTTGTACAACTATTTAATGTCACGGTACAGACTTGTACTACTTTTGCAGACCTGGTCAACTTTAAGCCACATGCCCTTCGGGAGTTCCCCGCTCTTTCATGACCGCTGCCGATTTATGCCGCCCCGAGGTAGAGCATAGGAGACCCTCGGGGTAAAGTCCTTGAACCTTACCTCGAGGTTTCTGAAGACGGATAACATAAAGCCATAATAATCGCAAAATCGGTTTCTCCGATATTAGCCGCATACAAATCATTAAATCCTTGGGATGAAAACTCAATAACATTATCAAGTCGAATTGACTTAATTGGATTGTCGGGGAGCCGTGCTCGTAATATGATTATTTGTGCCATTAATTTTTCAATCGCCAGGTTACGAGAAGACAATAGACACACATGAGACCACCTAGAAGATGCATCTATTAAGATCATTAATAGTCTAAATGACCCACTAGGTGGGTGAGTATGTCTACAAATATCCCCTTGTATACGTTCCAAAAACGCAGGGAACTTAGTCCCAGTATTTGTTGGTGATGTTCTAATAATTAACTTGCCTTGATAACAAAGAGTGCAAGAAAATTTATTATTTAAAAGAATTTTTTTAATTCTTTAATGGATGCTCATTTGAGTTTTCTGTAACTCGTCTCATCATAATTGATCCAGGATGTCTCAACCAATCATGCCAAAGTTCAAAAGTATTGGAATCAGTAACCTTTTAGTTTACGATAGAATATACCTCAATTGCACCAATTCATGTCCAATACATGCAATAAGATAAACATGGGAACTTGTCAATAACCCTTTTCTGGCCAGAGACATTCTTGGTAACGATGAGATATTCAAGATTATTCTCATATATTATCTCAATATGATATCCATCTCGTCTATTTTTAAAACTCAATAAGTTCCTCCTGGACTTGGAGGGGAATATTGCATTATCTGTGATAAGTGATGCTCCCCTAGGCAGAGTTACAATAGCTTTTCCACAGCCTTAATTAAATTACTACTACCAGAAATTGTAGTAACATCTGCCATACACATACTTAAATGAGAGAAATATTTCTTCTCTTTGAATATTATATGTGTCGTACATGAATCAATTAAACAAATATTTTTACAATTGTACTTTGATCCAAGTTTTCTTTGAGAGATATTCATATTTGCTTCCCATAGTTTGACATACAAAAGGAAATATTACTTAGAGTTGGCCCTGCAATGCAGGTTGTGCACTGGATATCGGGAAGTATTAACGCACATTAATTATAATTGAGTGCCCATAATTTAGAAATTCTGTCGATGACCCTAGATTTTTTTTAATAATTGTATATTGCATATTATCAACTTAGGTATTAGGTTGCCATTTTTACTAGATTACGACTGCTTGACATTTTCTTAGGATATAATTTGTTTTAACAATTTCACATTGTTTGAAAGGTATTTCACTTACCATGTTGCTAGTTAAATGGTGTCTTAGTGTTAGGTGCACTGGTCTTTCTTGCCCAGAATAGAAGAAGGGTGGATAAAAATATTTTCTGGAGTGTTTAAGGATTCACTGCAAGAAGAAATTCATATCTCACAAATGTTTTGCTGAACAATCTTTTGAGAAATCTGGACCCGAAAGAAATCAAGGACGAAAGGTTCATGTACTATTTAAAAGATTTTTTCGTAAAATTTTTGCACTATGTTATTTTAGGTTGCACCTAGACACAAGAGGAGGGTGAATTGTGTCTAAAGATCTGGTTCTTTAACTTAAGAAATCGGGAGAAATTCAAAAATAGCTAGATTTACAAGTGGTCATTAAAAAATAGCCACAGTTTTAAAAGTAATCAAAATTTAGCCACTTTTCATGTAAAGATAAACTTGAACGAAATTACTGTTCAAAATCCGGAAAATACTCCATCATAATATACTGGAACTCCAACATAATATACTGGAACTCTAGTATATTATAATAGAGTTCCAAAGAAGTATACTGGAACTCCAATATATTATACTGGAGTTCCAGCAAAGTATACCAGTCCAACATAATATGCTGAAAGTTCATACACAGGTGCTCGAACCTCCAGTATATTATGCCGGAACTTTCCGCGTGTTGGAGTTCCAGCATAATATGCTGGAAGTTCATACACAGGTGCACCGAACTCCAGTATATTATGCTGGACCGATCTCTGTTGCAGCAAAATAGTGGCTATTTTTCAATGACTTCGCAAACATTGACTATTTTTGAATGACCAGTCCGAAAGCTGGCTAGCCCGTGCTATTTTTACTAAGAAATCTAGTCAGAAATAGAATGTAATGTATGGAAATTAAATAATACTATATTTTTTATGTTGAAAATCTCCTTGTTCAAGAGAGTAAAAACCAAAATCTATCCTTGTACTTCAAAGAGCGATTTTAGGTTTACTCAATAACCAAAAGTACTAACTCTTGAAACTTAACCCCTACAATCAACGCAATTGTAGCTACCCCTTTCAAGACTAGAAACTCTAGTCTGGAAAGCTAAACAAACTCTTCAGATTTTGATAACTTACGATTATAAATAAGTTACAATCAAAGAGCAATGACTCAAACGTAAACAACTTAAGCAACTTTATCTTCCGGATCCGGTTTTTCAGTTGAGCATCTTGAATCCTTGAAAGCACCTTCTTGCTATGATGCTTTATATATGAGTGAGATTAGCGAATCCTTTTTTAATTTTAGCTCGAAGACCTAAAATAATTCAATCCACTCTTAAGGATAATTAATCCTAAAAGGATTCTATTTTATTTCCATAAAATACTCCTTCTCACTCTTATTATTTTTATGAAATACCCATAATTAATAAATCCTTATTGATCACAAATTATCCAGCTAATATATTCCTTGTAGCCCACAAATAAGATCCTCCTGACTATCATCACGAATCGATTTTTCCAGCTCAAACCAACTGTTTACCTCGAAAATGGTTTTAACAATTATATTTAATTTGTGGTTATAAAAATACATGATTTATTTCAGTACTAGTGAACAATCAAGAAATAATGAGTGTGAGCAAGAAGAAAGTGATAGCCAAACCAATATTGTCACAGGACCGGGGGCCTCGAGCTCAGTACCCTCGAGGGTCTCGAGGTCGGTTTTAGCAATAAATTATGAACAGTAAATGAAGAACAATAAATGAAGAACAATAAGGCTGAGGAATAATGTAGAGCACGCTAAACGAGAAAATCAGAGTAGAATATTCTATTTCAGTGAAATCTTGCAATACAAAATGATAGGGTTCCCTATATATAGGAAGGGAAAATCCTAATATAGTATATTTCCAATTATGACAAAGAATATTATTGGTACATATGCGTAACGGCCTAGTACGGATATGCATTACCTCTGACGTCCTTGGGAAATTCCTGCTCTTTCTTGGCTGTCATCGATTTTGCACTGCCTCGAGGTAGGTCGTGTCGGGCCTTCGATGTGCCTTCTTGAAGTGTATATTCCGGGATTGACTCGTGTTGACCCTTGTCACTGCATAGTTTTGAAGATTGACAAAGGCTGACCAGTTGAACCAGGTCCATCAGGGCACACATCTTGGAACTGAATAGCTGGCACATGAACCATATATGCATAGGAGATATTCGTGACTGTGACTTATCAATGAACCAAGAGATTGTCTCCTAATGCAAAAAAGTTGCAAACTGATGAGAGAATAGAAGTTGAATTCAACAAGGAGAAGTAACAAAGGAAGGAAGTTGAGTTTAATTCGAATTCTATCTCCTAGGAAGAGTCGAACTAGAATTGGTTGACAAACTCAACTACTGACTTTATAAATACTCGAAGTATTTCTGCTGAAGCTTTTTTTGAAGCTCGAGTACATAAGTGAATCAAGATCTGAAAGCAAAATTCCCAGTTGTTTTGCAAGCAGATTTAGTGTGCGATACAAAGGCTACAGTTCATCTAGAAGAACCAGTTTCATCGTTGATGTATTGAGTCTAGTTGATTGTAGTAGGTGTTTCAATATTGTATCTTATCAGCTTTCTTAGAAGCAAATTGTAATAGGTACACATTGTTCAAGTTAGAGTAAACTTGAAGCTTATAGAAATTAGCTAGTGGCTAGTTGATACAAAAGGATTAGAGTTAGTCCTAGGATTACAAAAGAGTTTATTTTGTAAGTCCGTTTCGCTCAGAGTTTTTAGTGAAGAGTTTAGGCAAATCCTACTGAGGAGTAGGTCGTGGTTATTTCACCTTTTGAGCCAGGTGTTTTCCACGTAAAAATCTCTGTGTTTTACTTTACTGTTTGTATTATTCCGCACAAGTAGAAGTAGAAGTTGGAATACAAAGAAGAATTTGGTTATTCTTGAGAGACAGCACTCGAAAAATTGGGTACCACACTTTTAACCTATATTCTGGTGTGGTATTGACATCTAAATCATCAATTGGTATTAGACCAGGTTATCCTTGAAAAGGCTAACACCTTGGAAAAGATCAAAATGAGTGCACCACCTGGGAACTGGGAAGGTCAATCAACTGCAAGGCCACCACTCTTCAATGGCCAGTACTACTCTTGGTGGAAGAACAAGATGAAGGACCACCTGATAGGAGAAGACTATAAACTCTGAGACATAGTCACTGATGGGCCTCTAGCTACAATGAAGAAGACAGCTGAAGGTGTGGATATGCCTAAGACTAGGGCTGATTGCACTGTTGAAGACCTAAAGAAATGAGAGAATAATGCTAAGGCCAAGAAGTGGCTAGTTTGTGGATTAGGCTCAGATGAATACAACAGAATCCAAAGTTGCACCACAACCAAAGAAATCTGGGATACTCTACAAGTAGCCCATGTAGGAACACCTCAAGTAAAGAGGTCAAGAGGTACTTTACTATACTCTTAGTATGAAAACTTCACTATGAAAGAAGGAGAGACTATCCAAGAGATGTATACAAGGTTCACAACCTTGACCAATGAACTAAAGTCTCTTGGAAGAATCATACTTGAAGAGGATAGGGTTGAGAAGATCCTGACAAGGGTCTTGCCAATTTCCTGGGAAAGCAAAATCACTGCTATCCAGGAATCCAAGAATATGGCAACCTTGAGATTGGATGAGCTGATTGGAAACCTCACTGCCTATTAACTCAGAAGGCAGATAATGAAGATGGATGGTCCAAAGAAGAAGAGGAGTCTAGCACTGAGAATCACTGAAGGAGTAGATCTGGAGGAAGATGAGTTGTCCATGATAACCAAAGAATTCAGAAACTTTCTCATGAGAAAAAAGGGCATCTCTAGAGGAGGAAACTACAACAAAGCAAAAGCTCTAGAAAGGCCAACAACCGAGGGATTCTACAAATGTGGTAAGACTGAACATCTCATCAAAAATTGTCCTTATTGGGAAGTAGAATGGAAAAAAGAGAGATATGAAAGAAGGAACATGAAGAAGAAACTGGTCCAACCCAAGAAAATCACAACTAAGGCTATGGTTGCTGCTTGGGGGGAAAGTTCAGATGAGGAATCAGAAGATGGGGAGACTGAAGATCAGGCGCTCATGGCAATTGGAGAATCTGATGAGGAATCACATGAAGAACCACAAGTATGTATTTCCCATCTTAAAAACAAAATAAAGTTCCTGTCTAAGGAAAATCTCTCTGAGTTGCTACTTGATTTCATAGATGATTCTGAGGAAACATCCAAAGAGAATGATCAACTCTCTAAAGAATGTTCAATGCTAAAAGCAAAGTGCATGAACCTGGAAATCAAAGTCAGTGAATTTGAAAAGAAAAACACTGTCCTGTTGAACCAGGTTCATCCACTTGAGACTGAGATTCTAGAATTAAAATCTGAAAACTTAAAACTGAGATTAGGATCCAGTAAAAAGGTTGTTGATCNAGCTTGACAAAGTCAAACATGAATTAGATAGAACTTGTAAATGGAATAAATCTTCTGATGCCCGTACATGGCTTCAAAAGAATCATAGTAGCAACCGAAGAGGGCTTGGTTTTGGGAGTCAATTGCCCAAGTGGGATCCCAAAAGCAAGTATCTCTCTCTTCCTGAAAATAAAATCTGCACCCACTGTGGTAAGACTGGCCACTACAAATATGAGTGTACTGCAAAAGAGCAGGCCAGTCGAAAAAATGAGAGGTTTGTCAAAAAGAAAAACTGGCTACCAAATTAGGCCAAGAAAAATTTGATTCATCCATTCTCTCATAGAAAAGGACCCAAACTAGTCTGGGTTCTTAAAACTAACCCTTGATTTCCTTTTGTAGGTACAAGTGAGAGGAAGCAGCCACATTTGGTTTTTGGATAGTGGCTGCTCAAAGAATATGACGGGGGACAAGGAACAATTTCTTTCACTTGAATACCTCAAAGGAGGAAATGTCTCCTTTGGAAATGGAAAGAAAGATGAAATTATAGGGGTTGGGAAAGTAGGTAAGGATGACACACGTTCCATCGAACATGTGTACTTGATAGATGGCTTGAAATATAGCCTGATCAGTGTGTCACAATTGTGTGACAGAGGTAACCTTGTTGCTTTCACTTCCACGAAATGTTTTGTGATCAACTTGCTTACTGACAATGTGGAGGTTTATTGAGGGGCTAGCTCAGCCGATTAGATTGCAGATGGCCAGAGAGACAGGGAGTGATATTTCCTTTCAGTAGGCGGCCAATGTGGCCAGACGGATCGAGGTGGTGTTATCACAGGGTAGTGGTCAGGGTTCTGACAAGAGGCCTCGTCATTTTGGCCGGTTCAGTGGTGCCTCGTCTTGGGGCAGCGATTCTTTAGGTAAAGGCCATCCTCCTAGGACGTTTCAGTCAGCACTTTAGGTATCCCGCAGTGCACCACCTGCTCCTATTAGTGCACCGCTGCTCCAGAGTTTTTAGAGTGGTTACTCTGATCGACAGGGACAGTTTCAGGGCCAGCAGTCTCAGCAGCCGAGATTTTGTTATACATGTGGTGGCCTGGGGCACATTGCTAGATTTTGCCCCCGGGCCTCGAGTGGTCCTCAGCACCAGGGTTCCCGTGCTATGATTCCCGCACCAGGTGCTCCACCACCACCTCAGCCAGCTAGGGGTGGAGGCCGAGGTGCTAGAGGTGGGTCAGAGGTGGAGGTCAGGCTACTAGAGGTAGAGGTCAACCAGCAGTAGGCCATCCCAGGGATGTTCAGATTGGTGGGGCCTAGCCCCGATGTTATGCTATTCCTGCCAGACTTGAGGCTGAGTCCTCCGATGTAGTCATTACAGGTATGGTTTTAGTTTGCAGTAGGGATGCTTCAGTTTTATTTGATCCGGGATCCACGTTTTTCTATGTGTCATCATTTTTTGCTCCTTGTTTGATTATGCCTCGTGATTCTCTGAGTACTCCTGTATATGTGTCTACATTGGTGAGTGATTCTATTATGGTATATCGTGTCTACCGTTCATGTGTAGTGGTTATTGGTGGTCTTGAGACCAGTGCGGATCTTCTGCTCCTTGATATGGTTGATTTTGATGTCATTTTGGGGATGGATTGGTTGTCGCCTTATCACGCTATTCTGGATTGTCATGTGAAGACCGTGACATTAGCATTTCTAGGGTTGCCTCGATTGGAGTGGAGGGGAACTCCTGGTCATTATTCCAGTAGGGTTATCGCATATATGAAGGCTCGGCGCATGGTCGAGAAGGGGTGTTTAGCCTATTTTGATTATGTTCGTGATTCTAGTGCCGATGTTTCTTCTATGGAGTCTGTGCCTATAGTCCGTGAGTTTCCAGAGGTGTTTCCTGCAGACTTGCCAGGTATGCCACCCGACAGGAATATTGACTTTTGCATTGAGTTGGCTCCGGGCACTCAGCCCATTTCTATTCTGCCATATCGTACGGACCTGCCTGAGTTGAAGGAGTTGAAGGAACAGTTGCAGGATTTTCTTGATAAAGGATTTATTAGGCCTAGTGTTTCGCCTTGGGGTGCGCCAGTGTTGTTGGTTAACAAGAAAGATGGGTCGATGAGGATGTGCGTTGATTACCGATAATTGAACAAGGTTACTATCAAGAACAAGTATCCATTGCCGAGGATTGATGATTTGTTTGATCAGCTTCAGGGTGCCAAGGTATTTTCAAATATTGATTTGAGATCTGGATACCATAAGTTGAGGATTAGGGCATTTGATGTCCCTAAGACAGCCTTTCGCACTCGGTACGGGCATTATGAGTTCTTAGTGATGTCATTCGGGTTGACAAATACCCCAGCTGCTTTTATAGATTTGATTAACCGAGGGTTCAGGACTTATTTGTATTTGTTCGTGATTGTCTTCATTGATGATATTTTGATTTACTCCCGCAGTCGAGAGGAGCACGAGCAACACCTTCGAGTCGTTCTCCAGACTCTGAAGGACAATCAGTTGTATGCTAAGTTTTCCAAGTGTGAGTTCTGGTTGAGCTCGGTTGCATTCTTGGGTCATGTTGTATCAGCAGAGGGTATTCAGGTAGATCCCAAGAAGATTTCAGCAGTTAAGGATTGGCCTAGACCCACATCAGCTATAGATATTCAGAGCTTCTTGGGCTTAGTAGGTTACTATCGTCTGTTTGTGGAGGGATTTTCATCTATTGCAGCCCCGATGACCAGGTTGACTCAGAAGGGTGCCTAGTTCAGGTGGTCAGATGAGTGTGAGGCGAGCTTTCAGAAGCTCAAGGCAGCCTTGACCATGACACCGGCGTTGGTTTTTCCCTCAAGTTCAGGGCCATATACTGTATATTGTGACGCTTCTCGGATTGGACTTGGTGTAGTGTTGATGCAGGATGGCAAGGTTATAGCATATGCTTCACGTCGCTTGAAGGTCCACGAGAAGAATTACCCAGTTCATGATTTGGAGTTAGCAGCTATTGTTCACGCGCTGAAGATTTGGAGGCATTATTTATATGGCGTGCCTTGTGAGGTGTTCACGGATCACAAGAGTTTGCAATATTTGTTCAAGCAGAAAGAGTTGAATTTGAGGCAGAGGATATGGTTGGAGCTATTGAAAGACTATGACATCACCATCTTATATCATCCGGGGAAGGCCAATGTAGTAGCCGATGCTTTGAGTAGGAAGTCCGCCAGTATGGGTAGTCTTGCTTATATTCCGGTCGGGGAGATACCACTCGCTTTAGATGTTCAGGCTTTGGCCAATCGGTTAATGAGATTGGTTGTTTATGAGACTGACAATGTTCTAGTTATACGATGGATCTTTCTTCATTATTCAACCGTATTGGGGATCGGCAGTACGATAATCTTCATTTGCGTGCCCTTAGGGACACGGTCCGGCACGGTGGTGCCAAGCAGGTTTCAGTTGGTGATGATAGAGTGTTGCAAAAGCAGGGCCGTGTTTGTGTGCCTAATGTTGATGGACTGCGTGAGTTGATATTAGAGGAGGCCCATAAATCCCGGTACTCCATTCATTTGGGCGCCGCAAAGATGTATCGGGATTTGCGGCAATATTATTGATGGCGGAGGATGAAGAAGGATATCGTGGCATATGTAGCTTGGTGCTTGAACTGTCAGCAGGTTAAGTACGAGCACCAGAGACCCGGTGGATTGATGCAGCAGATTGAGATTCCTGAGTGGAAGTGGGAACATGTCACCATGGATTTCGTAGTTGGACTCCCACAGACTCAGAGGAAGTTCGATACGGTATGGGTCATTGTGGATAGGCTGACCAAGTCAGCGCATTTCATTCCGATAGCAGTTTCCTATTATTCGGAGAGATTAGCAGAGATTCACATAAGGGATATTGTTCACCTTCATGGTGTGCATGTGTCCATTATTTATAACCGAGGTACCCAGTTTACCTCGCATTTCTAGAGGGCAGATCAGCGTGAGTTGGGAACACGAGTGGACTTGAGCACAACGTTTCATCCTCAGACGGACGGACAATCCGAGCGTACTATTTAGATTTTAGAGGATATGTTGCGAGCATGTGTCATTGATTTTGGAGGTTCTTGGGACCAGTTCTTGCCTTTAGCTGAGTTTGCCTACAACAACAGCTATCAGTCGAGCATTCACATGGCTCCTTATGAGGCGTTGTATGGTAGGCGGTGCTAGTTGCCGGTTGGGTGGTTTGAGCCGGGAGAGGCTCGGTTGTTGGGTACAGAGTTAGTGCAGGATGTCTTGGATAAGGTGAAGATCATTCAGGATAGACTTCGTACAGCTCAGTCTAGGAAGAAGATTTATGCCGACCGCAGAGTTCGTGATTTGGAATTCATGGTCAGAGAGCGAGTATTGCTTCAGGTGTCTCCCATGAAGGGCATGATGAGATTTGGGGAGAAGGGTAAGCTATGCCCTAGATTCATTGGCCCGTTTGAGATTCTTGACAGAGTGGGAGAAGTGGCTTACAGACTTGCCTTTCCATAGAATTTATCAGCCGTGCATCCAGTGTTCCAGGTATCTTTGCTTCGGAAGTATCACGATGATCCATCCTATGTGTTAGACTTCAGTAGTGTCCAGTTGGACAAGGATTTGACTTACGAGGAAGAGCCGGTAGCCATATTAGGCTGGCAGATTCGTCAGTTGAGATCAAAGAGTTATCCTTCGGTTCGTGTTCAGTGGAGAGGTCAGCCTGCCGAGGCAGCTACCTGGGAGTCCGAGTCCGATATGCGAAGCCATTTTCCCCATCTTTTTCCCTATTCAGGTACTTTTCTATGTCCGTTCGAGGATGAACATTTGTTTTAGAGGTGGAAGTTGTGATGACTTTATTTTTATGTCAAAACAGTGTTATGAGGCTTTGCAAACCTCCTTTTATCTCACCTCGATTTGCGTGTACATCCCGGGCGTATAGCTGGGAGCCTTTATGTGAAAAACTGAGAAAATGCTAGTTTTTGCCTTAAAAAATTGATTTAAGTTGACTTCGGTCAACATTTTGGGTAAACGGACCCGGACCCATGATTTGACGGTCCCGGAGGGTATGTAGGAAAATATGGGACTTGGGCGTATGCCCATAATCAAATTCCGAGGTCCCAAGCCCGAGAAATGAATTTTTGAAAGAAATTGTTTTTCTGAAAAATATAAGAGATTTTAGAAATTGATTATATTTGAAATTCATGGTATCGGGCCCAAACTTTTGTTCTGGAGCCAGGTACAGGCTCAATATGATATTGGTGATATGTTTGTAATATTTGGTAAGAAACGAAAGTCGTTTGATGTGATTCAGACCCGTAGTTGTAAAATTTGATACTTTGGAAGTTTGGGAAATTTTCTTTGATTTTAAGGCTAAATTCGTTGTTTAAGATGTTATTTTGGAGATTTGATCGCACGAATAAGTCCGCAGGATGTTTTTGAGGTTGTGTACATGTTTGGTTTGGAGCCCCGAGGGCTGGGGTGAGTTTCGGATAGGCATCAAAATCTGGTGTCTTTTGGCTGTTGCTGGTGTCCAGGGAAATTACCCTATGCGAACGCATGGGTATCCATGCGAACGCAATGCACACACGGGGAAGGGGGCTGGGTAACACTGTGCGAACGCATAGTACAGGGTGCGAACGCGGAACATAGGAAAATTACTCTACGCGATCGCACCCATGTAGTCGCGAACGCATACAGTATAGGGGGCTTGGGGGATGGGTAGTGATAACACAATGCAAACACATCCTCTTGGACGCGAACGCCTACGCACAGTATATGTCGCGAACACATAGTACAAAATTTTGCCCAGTTTTTCTAAAAATAGTAGCATTACGGGATGCCTTCTAATTTTCATAACTTCTTCACCTAAACTCAAACTTGGGCGATTTTTGAAGAGGGATTTCACTACAAAATCATATGTATGTATTCTTACACTCGTTTTCTTCAAATTCCATTGACACTCATTAGATTTCTAGGCCTAATTCATGTTCTTAAGGGTAGAAAATTAGGGATTTGGGTAGAGTTAGGGCTTTTTGAATAATTGGGATTTAGACCTCGTTTTGGGGTCGGATTTTGGAACTAATTACATATTCGGGCTCGTGGGTGAATGGATGATCGGGTTTTGGTCCGAACCTCGCGTTTTGACCGAGCGGGCCTGGGGTCGATTTTTGACTTTTTGGGAAGTATGCTAGAAAACCTATAATTAAGCATTGGAATTGAATTGTTTAGCGTTTATTGATGTTATTAAGTCAATTATGTCTAGATACAATTGATTTGGAGTCAAATTCAAAAGGAAAAGCGGTGATTGAGGCTTGATTTTGGCCGTGAAAGTCGAGGTAAGTGTTTGGCCTAACCTCAGCTCGAGGGAATTGGTGTTGAGTCTTATTTGCAATGTGTTAATACCATTTTCAACGTATAGGTGAGGTGATGAGTACCTATACGTTGGTGTAAAGCATGCCCGTGAGTTGGATAATATGAATTATGTGGATTTCATTGATATTTACTGTGTTATAGCTTGAAGTTTACTTTGTGGTTGTTCATTTTGGTGGAAATTCTTGGTAATGAATATTGTTGAGTATTGGTTTCGATTGAGAAATTTTATGTGAAGATATGTACTTGAGTGAGATTGGTTATATCTGTGTCCCTTGTCGGGATGGTGATATTTCCACTGTTGTTCCCTTGCCGGGATGTTATGATTTATTATTTTGGTTCATATTGTTGATTTTTCCTTGCCAGAATTCTGTTATTGATATTGTTTGGGTAAGGAAGAGTGTAAAGCACGAAGGGTGATTCCGTGTATTGATTATTGTGAGGAAGAGTGTAAAGCACGAAGGGTGATGTCGTGTATTGATTATTGTGAGGAAGAGTGTAAAGCACGAAGGGTGATGTCGTGTATTGATTATTGTGAGGATGTGAGTGTAAAAGCACGAAGGATGATGCCGTGCCATATTATGATATTAAAAGCACGAAGGGTGATGCCGTGCCGTTACTATTGATTATTGTGAGGATGAGAGTAAAAGTACGAAAGGTGATGCCGTGCACTTGCATTTATTATTTGGTGAGGATGAGAGTAAAATCACGAAGGGTGATGCCGTGCACTGTCTTCTCTGTGATGTTATTTCCTGTTGTTTAAGATGATATTGAATTGTTGTCTTATTTCATTATTTCCTTTATTTGATATTTCTTTCCCCCAGCATGTTCCCCCCTTTCCTTGGTACATAGTTGTTTACTTCCTATTATTATTATTCCTCCGAATATTATTAATTTCACAGGTTGGTTTGGTTGTCATATCCTAGCCTCGTCACTACTTCGCCGAGGTTAGGCTCGACACTTACTCAGTACATGGCGTCAGTTGTGCTGATGCTACACTCTACACATCTTTGTTGTGCATATCCCGGTACAGGACCCTACGGACATTAGAGCTAGGAGGCTGCCTTCAGTCCACGTGGAGACACCGAGGTAGTCCTGTTGGCGTCCGCAGGCCTTGACGTCCCCTCCTGTTTCCTTTGTATTCTGTTCTAGTTGTCTCAGAAACAGATGTACTTATTTCATTCAGACTTTTATATGTATTATTCATAGACAGTCTATGAGTTGTGACTCCAATATTCTGGGATTTGATTTTTATGAAATTTCGTAAAGAGATTGGATTGAGTTATATACCTTGTTTCATTATACTTTTATTCATGTTAATGTTGTATTTCACCTGTTTACGACTAATAATAAAGGAATAGAGTAAACTGAACATTCACGTTGGCTTGCCTAGCGGGTTCAACGTCAGGCGCCATCACGGTCCCGACACTGGGAAATTCGGGTCGTGACATAAGCAAAACACCACAGTACGTGTTGTAATCTTACTTTCCCTTAAAATACCTTTCTTCTTGTGGCCTAATTCCACTATCGCAGTTGTTGGTGATTTTTATGAGATAAGGCCGCCCCCTTTCGGGGAGGAAGAGGGATCCTCGGCTCCAAAGCCGAATAAGGATAACAAGAGGAAAAGGTCCTCGAGGAACGAGGGCACCCAAAGCGAAGCAAAATCATCGCAGGGGCACAAGAAGAATGTGGCCGTTGAGGAATTTGACTTCATCCGTCGATCAATGGGCGATGACGACAACAAGGTGGAGGGTTCGACGTTGATGACTTGAACCAGAAAGCCTTCCGAGGCTATTAAACTTGCTGGAACCGAGACCCCTGGCCTTGTAACAGGACCTTCCCAAGGATTAAGGGATAAGGGTTCCGTGTCACCCAAGGTAGTGATTGTTTCCCATACTTTAGGAAATACTACAGAGGGGGCGAGCTTCGAGGCTCCTCTGCCCGAACATAGTGCATCAGATGATCTCCTTGAGGCTGTGGCAGCAGGTCACTCCTCGTCTTTTCCAAATTTCTCCGACGATACCATAAGGGACGCTCGAAATCTGAAGACGCCTGAGTTAGGTGGAGCCCTGAGTGAAAACGACTCCTTCCATGGTTGTTTTACTGGGGTCGATGAGGCCGAACCAACAGATGCAATCTCGACCTTCGAGGAGGCTTGACGACTTTGCTAAATTGTAAGTTTTTAATAGCATTGTAATTTTTCTAACTTCATACTTTCTTATTTTGTCTAATCGAACTTTCTTCTCTGTAGGCCTTCAACAAATTTAAGAATGAGCTGCATCGCGGTGAGGCCGAGTTGCATAGATCCTCGAGCGAAGAGAAATCCCTCAGGCTTCTTTGTGACAAGAAATAAAAGTAGTTGAGGCACCTTCGGTCAGAGTTGACCAGAGCTCGTGAGTACGAGGACAAGCTGGAGAAGCAGGTAACCTCTGTTCTGAAAGAATACAGGCTCCCTCTCCCATCTTTGGAGGCTAACACTTCAATGACTCAGTTGCAACAGAAGGTGGAGATGCTGGAATGTCTTCGAGGTGAGGTTTCCCACGTCAACTCTGAGTGCAACAATTGGAAAGAACATATGGACATCCTTGTTGCGGCCAAAAAGTATGTGTTGGCCAAGTTATCCGCTGTTGAAATCCAACTTCGAAATTCTCAAGAGAGCAAATCGATTCAAGTGGGTAGGATAGTCGAGATCGAGGCCGGTTTCACGAAGGCGAAGGCCGAAGTTGTGGAATCCCATACCAAGGTGAAAGAGATACAAGCCACAACCGACAAGACGATGGCCATCAATTTGAAAGATGCTACTGATGCTCAGATGGAGTTAAGGGGGCGTCCGATCGGGAGCAAAGAAGCAATGACTATGTCCGATTCTGATCCCGGAGGGAAACCCTTGAGGAGATCCATGCTAAGGGCTTCGATCTCTTCGAGGAGATAGATCAGGCTAAGGCAGACGAGGCTGATGCCAAGTTCGTCCTTACATCTGATGATGAAGCTGATGCAGAGGATGATGAAGATGAGGCTTTCGAGGAAGAGGATGGTCCCGAGGGGGTTGATGAGGACAAAGTCTCCGAGGGAGAAAAGACTCCCAAAGTTCAGACTGCCGAAGGTCAGGCTTCCGAGGGTGTAATAGTCCCCGTGGGTGTTGCCTTCGAGCAGGCGACTCCGTCAAAAGATTAGGCTTCCTTTATTTTTTTTTGTAAGGGCTCTTTTTGGGAGCTTTGTAAACATATTTTTGTATCCTTATCATAAATATAAATAATCTTTTGTTTCATTTTCGTTCTTCGTTAATTACTGTCTTTCCTTTACTTTTGAAATGAGATTTGATACTTGTTGGCTATCAGTCCGATGTATTGGACTTGGAATATAAAACCCTTAGGGTTTTGTGCTTTGATCGATGACCGATAATAGGTGACCACTTAGGGTCCGATCTTCGAGCTAAGCTTTAGCTCGGGACTCTCGAGTCCGAACTAGGTAAAGGGTTTGGTCATGGTGTGCTACGACCTTTAAGTTCTTTTAAGTACTAGCCCTTAGGCTTTAAAACATCGGCCCTTAGGCTCTTTTAAGTTGGACCTTAGGCTCTTTAGGTTGGACCTTATGCTTTTACATATAGTCCCTTAGGCTCTTTTTAGATTGGGTCAATTCGACCTCTAAAATGGCTACAATTTTCCCCATTCTGGCTAAAGACTTTTAAACTTTTGTTATGCCTTGGCATGTTTTTATATCCATCCGACTTTTCAACGATTCGATTGATAGGAACCTCGATTACAAGTCGATGTATGACGATAATTGAGTACCTTTTGAGGTTCTCTTGAAGGTTGATTTTTTCGAAGCCTTCTTATTGTTCGCAGCTGATATTATCGAAGCCCCTTTGCTTATGCGAAGGGTAGCCTGATTTAACTGGTTTTTTCGAAGTATCTGAAGGCCTTTATTTTTATGGCAGAAGTCGGATGTCTCAGAGCCACATTATTTTGGCCGTAGCCTTTTCATATGACCGTAGTCTTTATGTTTGGCCGTAGCCTTTAGTCCCCGAGTGAGATGGCCTCAACCTTAATATCAAGGGTATGCCTTTTAAGGGTCTTATAAGTTCGAGTATATATCCTTGACCTTGATATCGGGGGGATGCCTTTTTTAAGGTCTTATAAGTTCGGATATGCCTCATTGAGGTCTTATAAGCCTGAGTTTGCTTCATTGAGGTCATATAAGCATGAGTTTGCCTCACTGAGGTCTTATAAGCTCGATTTTTTATGGCTCGATATGTTGACTATCGAAGAAAGTCCTCGAGTGTTCGGGTATATTTGGCCCTTGAGCCGTTTAATGAAAGTAGTAGACTTCTTGGAGGCACCAAGTGTTTCTGTATACAAAGAATGCTTCTTCAAATACTTGATACATGCGTACATGTTTTTTACATTGAGGGATCGACTTTTCTACATGGACACAGTTCATTTAACCGTTTGGCCCATTACAATATTCTCCTATCGAGGCCTTCATCGGCATAACTTGTTTTCTTTGAAAAAGTGACCTCCGAGGGTGATGCCCCCAATATTCTACGTTGATAGAAAAGACACCTTGAATACTTTTTGAGTTTTCCTTAGGTAGCATATAGGGTGTTGCCTTGTTAAAAACCTTGCCGGTAAAACCCATTTGGGATAAAACCCGATCTATGGGAAAACAAGTGCAACACATGCTTTATAACCCAAGGTCTTCGAGTTGTAGGGTGCTTCGATGTCTCCAATCGAACATCTACAAAGAGTTAGTATGAAATATAAATGAAAAAGGAGAAGGTTATACCTTAGCAGTAATAGCATTTGAGAAGTGATATATTCCAATTGTTTGGTAGTTTCTCACCTTCCATAGTGCTAAGCTTGTAGGATCCTTTGCCTACTACCCAAAGGACACGGTACGGTCCTTCCCAAATAGGGCCTAACTTCCCTTTATTAGGGTTTCGAGTGTTGAGGGTGACTTTCTTTATAACCAAGTCCCCGACTCCGAAGTATCGAAGGTTTGTTCTTCTATTGTAGTATCTTTCGATCCTTTGTTTTTGAGCGGCCATTCGAACCAGTGCGGCCTCACTCCAGTTCCTTGAATGATAGTTTTGTTTGTGGACTCGGCTTGGCCATTCGCACTTGGGTGGTAAGGCGTTGATAGGATCCTTTTGATTTTATGATCTTTGAGGAACTTAGTTACTTTGCTGCCAATGAATTGCTTCCCATTGTCGCATGTTATCTCAGAGGGAATCCGTAATCGACATATGATGTGGTCCCATATGAAGTCGATAACTTCTTTTTCTCTTATCTTCTCGAAGGCCTGCCCTTATACCCACTTTGAGAAGTAGTCAGTCATAAATAAGATAAATCTAGCTTTATCTGGTGCCATTGGTAGGGGGCCGACGATGTCCATTCCCCATGTCATGAATGGCCACGGGGATAGGACCGAATGTAATTTGTCACCGGGTTGATGAATCATCGGTGAAAATCTTTGGCATTTTTCGCATTTCCAAAAAATATCCTTGGTGTCCTTTTCCATGCTATCCCAGTAGTAACCTGCTCTGATTACCTTTCGAACTAAGGAATCGGCACTGGAGTGGTTTCCACAAGTGCCTTCGTGGTTTTTTGTAGCACATAATCAGTGTGCCCCGAGCCCAAGCATACTGCTAGTGGTCCGTCGAAGGTTCTTCTATACAATGTTCCATTCTATAAAAGAAAAGAAATTACCACTGCATCATTATGAGGCTGGGATAAGGCCTCGGTGTCTTCCTCGCAGAATGTAAGGGTGTCCTTGGGGATGTAGTCCCGAGATCGCTTCTCTCTTGTGATGGATAATTTTTTTCGTTTGAATATGGGTCCCTGTGGGACATCGACTCCTCTGATGATCATGTGAATGACATGTTAGGGTTCTTCTGGTTCATTTTCCTGTTTGCATCTCTCTCGAAAGTGGTTCTTGGCCTGGTCGTTTAGAAATTATCGAAGGTGCCCCTGGTTGAACAAATGGGCTACCTCCACTCGAAGTTGTCTGCAGTCCTCGGTCCTATGACCATGAGTACCGTGGTACTTTCACATTAAGTTGGGGTTCCTCTGAGAAGGATCTGACTGTATGGGCTTGGGACATCTTATATCTATAATTTTTTTTGATGGCTGATACGATGTCTGAGGCATCGATGTGGAAGTTGTACTCTGACAATTGGGGTGCCTTCAATGGTCCCGAGTGCCTGTCGAACCCGATTTTGATCATGAGTCCCCACGAACTTTGTCCTCGATTCTCTCTTCGATCATTTCGAGGTATGTTACGCCTCAAAGTGTTTCTTCGGTCTTCAGTGTACGACTGATAACTTTCCTTGTTTGGTCTCGGATCCCGTTTTGAATTTCTTGAGTCTTTTTCTAGTAGCCTACTTGGATATACCGAGCCTGAGGGGGCTCCCAATTGGTAGTCCTCGATCCTGATTTTTGATTGGTACCTGTTGTTTACATTCACCCAAGTTATGGCGGGATACTCGATCAAGTTTTGCTTCAGCTGCTTCGAAGCATTGAGCTTTGTTCATTTAGTCCTTGGATGAAGGCTTGCACTGCCCAGTCATCGGAGACTGGTGGTAATTCCATTCGCTCCATCTGGAAATGGGGTACGAACTCCCTTAGCATCTTGTTCTCTCTTTGTTTGATTTTGAAAGCATCAGACTTTCTCGTAGCAACTTTTATTGCACAAGCATGCGCCTTTACAAATGAGTCTTCCAACATGGCAAACGAATCTATTGAGTTCAGGGAGAGGTTATGATACCACATCATGGCCCCCTTGGAAAATGTTTCTCCAAATTTCTTCAACAAGACGGACTCGATCTCGTCGTCTTTCAAGTCGTTCCCCTTTATACCACAAGTGTATGTGGTGATGTACTCATTGAGATCTGTGGTCCCGTTGTATTTTTGGATGTCGGTAATCTGAAACTTCTTCAGAATGGGCTTCGGATCTGCACTCAGTGGGAGTGGTTTCTGTACAAATTTCTTCGAATCCAATCCTTTCAAGACTGGTGGGGCTCCCGGGATCTGGTCGACCCTCGAGTTGAAGGTTTCTACTTTCTTGTCGTTGTCCTTTATCTTCTTTTCTACCGACTCGACCTTTTAGTGAGTTCCTCGAGCATCCTCATGATAGTTGGGTGTGACCCTGACCCATTATAGCTCGATCTTTTTGGTGCTGGATCAACTCGAGGAGTTGTTTCCAGTCCCGCTGTGCTCGGAGTCTTTTACTGACTCTGTAACTGAGCAATAGCAACTTGTTGTGCTTGCAACATCTCAAAATTTACTTGCAGGATGACTTCATCTCGAGCTTGTGTTCTTTGTGCGTCGGGTTGGACCCCCCCCTCGCATATGCTTTCTTCAATATTAGTGCCCAAATCGACGTGCACAACAATATGAGAACCAACGTCGACTGCGATAGGAGTTGGTGCTACCCTAGGGTTGAGAGGTGGTACATCAGCCCCTGAAGCTGCCGCACTGTTTTCCCCAAGGAATCCAATGCCGCTGTTTTCGTGCTCGGATGCGTTTGCAGTGTTAGACATATTTTGACCTGAAATTAAAGAATCTCTGGACAAGAAAAAGTGTGAAGGATAACTTGTGTTATCAGAAAACTAGCACCAAAATAATCACTATTATCTTTAGCACCACGGTGGGTGCCAAACTGTTTACCTCGAAAATGGTTTTAACAATATTTAATTTGTGGTTCTAAAAATACGTGATTTATTTCAATACTAGTGAACAACCAGGAAATAATATTTCTGAGCAAGAAGAATGTGATAGCTAAACCAATATTGTCACAGGACTGGGGGCCTCGAGCTTAGTACCCTCGGGGGACTCGAGGTCTATTTTTAGAAATAAATTATGAACGGTAAATGAAGAACAATAAGGCTGAGGAATAATGTAGAGCACGTTAAACGAGAAAAGCAGAGTAGAATGTTCTATTTCAGTGAAATCTTGGTATACAAAATAATTGGGTTCCCTTTATATAGGAGGGGTAAACCCTATTATAGTACATTTCAAATTATGAAAAAGAAAATTATTGGTACAGCTGCGTAACAGCCTAGTACGGATGTGTACTATCTCTGACAAATTCTATCTTCCCTAACCACGTGTCCTTGGGAAATTCCCGCTCTTTCTTGACTGTCATCGATTTTGCACTGCCTCGAGGTAGGTCGTGTCGGGACTTCAGCCTTCTTAAAGTGTATGTTCTGGGATTGACTCGAACTTTACTTTGAGTCCTTCGAGCTCGGGCTCGGCGCAACAGGGACCTCGAAATCGAACTCCTCCGATTTCGGCCGTGTACACCAACTTACACGAGGAAACAACTTTCAACTTTCGATCGATAGACTTCAAGAGACCTGGTTCTTTCACAACTATTTATAAATCATAAAAAATAATATATGCGCAACTCAACAAATTTCTCCTTTTTGATGATGAAAAACCCATGTGCAACGTTTTGCATAAGAACTAGTTTCATAGTTAGCATTTTCCCTTTAAGACGTCTGTTTTGCATAAGTGTAGGAAATCACCTTCCGTTTGTTGCAACCTTATAGATAGTTAGGCGTAGATCTATGTTGGTTCAAACTTTTTCCTACAAACAAACAAGTTAAAATAATTTCATCAAGTACATAGAGACATAGATAGAGAGACCATATTTGTTGATAAATAACAAAGAGATATGTGCACATCCTTAAATTTCCCCTTTTGACAAAAAATAAAGCGTTAGTATAATCAAAAGTAGGAATTAGCAATATCAAACTCATGGTCACTTGGGATATACTAACATGCACATAAATTAAGAACTCAAAGGTTGAATCTACGGATATTATCCATGTGTGAGAACTCATCAAACCAAAACTGAAATTTCCATTAGTATCGAACCAATTAAGCCTCAAAGTCCTACAATAAAGAATTACAAAAACCTACTAAATTTCCACAAATAAAATAGCACAAAAAAACAACATCAACCATACTAGTCATAAAAGGACTGAGTCTGGACTAGGCTTAAGGGGTGACCAGGGACCAGGTTGCTTTCCATCTGATGGAATGGATTCCCTAGATATTAGCTTGATAAAAAATAATGACAAGTTAAACAACATGTTCCTATCAATAACCTCCATCACTGCCAGATCCAGAGTAGTAGCCTCATTTCTCCTTTTTGATCCAGATAAAACACACTTATTCACAAACTCATGAAACAATTTATAAGCTGTTCCTTTCCCCGTTGTATACCTTGTTGGCCTTATCATGCTCTCTTTCCTACGTGTACTTGGAAGTCAATTACAACTACTTTTTCTCCTCTTATTCTATCCCCAACCAGTTACATTTGACATAAGTGTCAAACTCATTGGTAGGAACCTCAAGACCTGCACCAGACTCTTAGATTGAAGGTTACTTCTACTCCTTTCATTGTGGTACTCATAGTATTATTTTTCAACAATTGGAAGTTACAGTAGAACTGGAATACTTACTCCTCATTAACTTCTTGAACTTGACCAATAAATATATGTGTCCACTTCTAGAAGTTAATCTTCGACACCAATTCTTTCATCCCCGACTCTCTATCAATATCTGGTCTATCACCTTCCCTTCAACATATCTGCTTATCTTTTATAACATAAATAACCTTTTCTTCTATTATTCATCTTCTTTTTGAATTGTTCCCTTCCTTAGAAGGATCAATCTCCTTTCTCTTATCTTCTTCTTGCTAGCAGTTCCAGATGAACTTGGTTTTTTCTTCCTTTGTAGTAGTCATTTTTTTCTTGCTAGCGGTTCCAGATGCACTTGTTTTCTTCTTCCTTATTAGAGGGCCCTGCTCAACCTCCTCTTCTTCATCACTTTCCAAATCTATAGCATCCACATCAGAGGGCTCATCCCTCAGCCTAAACTCTTAACTCTCTTTTCTCTTTTTCTTGCTTGCTTCAGCAACCTTCTCAAGAATGACTTTCATTTTACTCCTACTAGTAGGAGCTCTTTTATTAGGTGGTTCAACTTTCTTGGCATACTGTTTTACCATCTTCAAGAATATCTTAACACCCTAAACCAATAGCCCTTTCTTGTTATCCCTCACCCTCTCATCCATAGTCAAGTTGTTATCTTCTTCTTTCTCCATGTTCACTCCTTCCTCTCTGTCTTCTTCACCCCCTCCCCAGTCTTAGCTAGACTAACACCCACGGAATCAGGTTCTTTGTCAGCCTCTACTGCATTTTCAGTCTCACTATCACCCTCACTCATAATAATTTCCTTAGTACCCTCACCATCTCTAGAAGAACCTGAATTTTATCTAGGGATTTTGAGGGAACACTAACGCCTTCCCTCTTACTCACATCCTCATCAATTTCTTTTTTCCTTCTGTATCTCTTCTTCTACTGCCATAGTTTTGTTACTGAATCCTCTAACCTATGCGGCCTCCTCCCTAGTAGTCGGTGTAGATTTTTTTGATTCTTGAACATGATTAGGGTTTTGAGAAAATTCAGTCTGGGATTTTAAGGGAGAAGAATCACCAACGATTTTGATATGCTAAGTTTCAGAAGAAACTAATTGGGAAGGATTTTGGGTATTCGATATTATCGGGTTTTTAGAAATTTAAAATTTTGAATTTGAGGGGTTTTCTTGCTTTTTTGGGTTAAGCAATGGGACAACAAGATTTGTTGGAGAGATTTTTGAGGGATTAGGTGTGAGAAAGGGAGTTAAACAGGGGAGGAAATGATTGGATAGTTCTTAACCAAATCAATCAGGGGTTCAATTCCGAACTGGTTCCTAGAGAAAAAGGGATACGTCTAATATTTGAATTAAAAAAACTAGCGGTTTTGATTGGCTCTAATTTGGGCGGCAGAGAAGTGTAGTTAGTAGTTTTAGGAATATATTTTTTTTCACGCGGGCTGATGGCAATTATGATTACTCTTTTTTATGATACAAATATTATCAAGATTTGATTTAGGAACATGGTTTTCATGACGTGATAATTTAACAAGTTAATGCAACTAATTGCTAAGGAGGAGGTACATACTGGGAACGTCAAAAGAACTAGTTTCTTTGACTGATTCCCTCAATATGGCAGAGTGTCTTCTAAGAATAGGGATAATATCATTATACCTCGTCTAAGATACTTTACCATGCCATGTATGCATACATGTTATAGAATAAGACTAAGTTAGATATTTTCAACACTTAGACATATTGGACATAGTTGTTGATATCCAATTTTGCCCTCATATTTTTCAAATAAGTATATATACTTTCAAAATATCATTTTCATCATTACTTAATTTATAAGATTTATACATGTATTTTCTAAAATATTTTATAATTTTAAGAGCTTCAAAATTGATTTCTTTGCATTTAAACTACTTGATTATTTACTAATTACCCTTTCAAATTATTTTGTGATGACTTAATCATCCAAATTTATTATTTACATCCATATACATGTTTTAAAATATTTTACTTTATTTTCATATAATTATATTAGTATTTTTAGGCTATTTATATAATTTTGCAATAATAGCCTATATGTTGTGCATAATTGTATTTTATTACATTATTTGTGCCCAAAGAGCATTTTTATAATGATAAATTATTCTTTTTAAGCATCTTACTACACAAACAATATTTTTTAAAGTATTTTTATAATTTTTTCATGTATTTAATTTGTAGCCTTATTTGGAGTCAATTCTGGACTAATGTAATGGCCCAAACGTCCAACACCTCTGAGCCCAATCTCCCCAGCCCAAACCAGACGATCCCTTAATATTAACCTGGTCAGTACACATTTATTTGACCCGCCCCGCTTCTCCTCTAATTCTAGCCGTTTATCTTAAATGATCAACGACCAACCATTCCCTCGTTTTAATTACACTCACCCATACCCTAAGCCCTCACTTATCTCTCCACAACCGCTTTGACCTGCTCTTTTCTCCTTCAGCGAGTAAACCCTAACCAACCTAAAAGTCCCCCTTTTCCCTTTCTCATACGCGTTAGACGTGGATCCTACTTATTTTTTCTGGTATTATCATTCACTTATGGTAACTTTTGTTACCTTTATACTTATGGCAAGTTCGATCCTCACATATTTGGCTTCGATTCCATGGTTCTGGATGCGATTGTGGTTCTATACACTCAAAAAGAGTAAATTTCTTCTTGTTTCTGGCATATCTCTGTTGATTCATGATTAGGGTCTTTGAACAATTTGCCTTGAGTCCGATTCCTATTAGGGTTTGAACTCCGATTTCTTCTTCACTGGTTCTATTAGCGATTGCATGTGATATTTTCTTTCTATATTTGAGCTTGATTGACTATTTTTCATGTTTGTTCGTTCAATTTCTACTACTACTAGTATATAAACCCATCCCCTAATCCCTATTGATAGACCTTAATCACTATTATTCTCTCATACTCTCACTTATTCTGTACTATTCTAAATCTATTGCTCTTGGCCAGCTGAAAGCCATGGCCGTCGGAATCCTCTCCAACGATGTCCCTAGTGCAAGCACTGATCGGGGTTCATTTGAGACTCCTGAGAACTCTGGCGCAATAGGATTTGGGTCTTTTTGGTTGTTCTCTTTGCTGGTGGAACTCAGGTTGTTTCTAACACTTAGCTTTTCCCTCTTATTTTGTTTGTCGAATCTTCAAACTGGTGAGTGTCTTGACTTTTGCAATTCTATCTTCTTTTTATTGTTTCTAGTGCTTCACATACTCATGTTATTTGAACCAATGTGACTTCAATATTATGTTCTTTTACACACCTTTTCAGATCCCCTGTAACTATGAGTCTTCGAATGTCATAACCTATTTAGAGTCTTATGCTCAGATTGGATGACTGGTCACTTTTAAGTTTACTTTGTGTTTCGCTGTTTATTATGAGTCTGTCTAAAACTTTGTTCTGATTCTCACACTGAAATTCCTAGGTTTCCTTTATGGGACCATGTTTCTACTTGCCTACGTGAACCATATTTGATGTCGCAATGCTTTTAACCAAACATGTTACTTTGTTTTGATGTTTGATCACTCCTGCATTCATTAGTATTACTTTTGTTCTAGTTGAATCCCAATATATATATATATATATATATATATATATATATATATATATATATATATATATATATATATATATTAGATTGGACTATGTTCTATGTTTGCCTGCTGTCGCGCTTTTTCTCGCGAAATCGGGTGTCGACACATGACAACTTTTTAAGGAGGTATTAAAAAAGGAGAGTCGCCACCTAACAATTTTTAAGGTGCGTTAGGGAACCTATTTGCATATGACTCTGGTTTAACTAGTTTAAATCACCAAAGATTGGGTAAGGGCTCGAAATTACCTCGAAGGAAGGTGTTAGGCACTCTTCGAGGTCCATAACTATGGGTCCCTGCCGAACTTAAATTATATGGATTACTCAAATAAACGAAGAGAGCACAAAGTTTGAGAGTCTTGTTATAAAAAATGATTTTGAATAGATGGGTACAACTATTTTGATTCTAATAGAGAAGAAAGAAAGTGGGGGGGGGGGGGGGGGCCTAAGTTTTTTC
>ML251671.1:1170-36517 GCA_005239495.1 Nicotiana undulata | reverse complement strand
GGGGGACCTAAGTTTTTTAGCCTAAAGGATCACCCCGTGCAACATAAATAATATTTCGTAACTCCCTCGAAATGGGGTGTTACTCATAATATTCAGCGGGCACATATTATCATCTCTTGCTACCCGATTACTATGCTAAAGTTGTTTACCTAAAAGCGCTATGATTCAATTCTAAGCCGTGCCCTATGCGTGCGTTACCCTCCCATACCTATAGTCCAGGAGGTTTTGGGACCTCTATTTGGATGGTTCTAGACTTTATCTAGGATGCTCAATAATGTAAAAACTAGGCGACAAACAAAAACATTTAAGGACTTCACATAGGGGGAATTAAAGGCTCACGTTGACCTCCACACTTCAGCAACAAGTGGACGCAAACACATATATCAATTAGGAATTGGCAGAATCTTGAATCTTAAACCTATGGACATGTTTTCTAGGCGATCAAAGTATACAGGTAAATTTCAGATGCATGATATCGCTTATAGGCAGAATTATGCAGGTATTGCAAGCTGGTTGTTGAAAGTTTTAAGTTACCAATCCTATATGTGTGATTCCTAGGTGATCTACGCAATTGGGTATAACAGAATCTGCTGGGAAGAGTCCCAAAATTATCCAGATCTTCTTAACAGTGACGCTCAGGAACAATGCTTAAGTAGTCTAATATTAACCAATTAACAAGTAATTATTTCCTATAGGCAGGATTTCTAACAGTTGATGATTAGAACTCGCTTTATTTATACTTAGTCCTATAAACATGATTTCAAGTGATCAATGCAATACAACATCGAATGAAGTGATCAAAGATCCTATAGGCATAATTTCTAGTGAATAACTTAAGCGAATTGAAGGAAAATTCATTGACATTTGTTCCTATAGGCAGGTTTCTAATGTATTTGAAAGTAGTCATGCAGATTGAAAGAGTGTTTACTTCCTATAAGTTGTCTATAAACACGTAGCAATAGACATAGTATTTGAACTCATGATTAATGGTAAACGAGTAGTGTGTGTGTGCTTATCCTAATGTCATGATATCTATAGTGCCCATGTAATCGAACAACACATACATTAAACACATTATTATGTCCTATAGGCATTTTATCTACCCATTGCATGTAGATATTAAACTCTACCCATTTCCTTTTTACTAACATCCCAATTGTTTATACAAAAGGTTATTACAGTCCCAATAATGAGTAAAAGTGTGAATGTTACATAACAGTAATAATAGGCCCATAACATGCCCAAATAAAAATAAATACTCTTGTGCCTTCAATAACTCTTACACAACGTACCCAGGCCTTCAACAAAGAGCCACATTCAATACATGACTCTGGGATCCATAGAGGAGTCCAAAACCAATTTACTCAACTACAACACCAAATGTTGCATCACTTGAAACAACCAATCCAGGTTCACAACACATAATAGGGGGAAGTAGAGTGAATTGGAATAATTTTGAGATTGAGGGAGTGACTGTCACGACCCCAAAACTACCCCGGCGGTGATGACGCTTATCGCGATACTAGGCCAGCCAATTCAATACTCAAAACATAAAAAACCTTCCATTTATATAATTTCTAAACCGAGAATTTATAAGGGTATCATTTAAGCATTTTTAAACAGACTAAGATATGCTGAATAATAGATACAACCCAAAATCCTGGAGTCACTGATCACGAGCATCTAAAGAAAAATGCACAAGTCTAACACATTATATCTGATACAAGATAGGTCTAGGAGATGCAAACACTACAGAAGTAAGAAGGAGAAAGCAAGGCTGCGGACGTGTTCAACTACCTCGCAAATTTCCGAGAAATCCCTGGGACAGGTATACAACTTACTCCGCCCTAGCACCTGGATCTGCACACAAGGTGCAGGGAGTGATGTGATTACACCAACTCAGTAGTAATGAAAGTAATTAGAGTCCGAGAAATACGAAACACATAAAGCAAGTCATCAATCCACAACATAAACAATTCTTCTTTCAAAATCGTAGATACGACAATTCATAACGCTTAAAAACCAATTTCAGTAAAAATCCTTTGAAATTGAGTCTTTCAACAGTTTCCATACAAAAATCAAGAAAGGTTTAGTGTTAAAATGATAGAAATCATAAATAGCCTATCGGGAAAAACATATTTCACAAACCGCCCTTCGGGCATAAAATCACTTAGAATCAGTCACTCAACATACCTCACAATCACTCGGAATTAGCCCCTCGGGCAACCTCACAGTCACTCATGTCTCCTAATCACTCGTCACTTGGCACTCGGAACTCGCACTCAATAGGTACCTGCGCTCACTGGGAGTGTACAGACTCCGGAGAGGCTCCTACAGCCGAAGCGCTATAACAAGCCATCTCGTGGCATAATCACTCAGGCTCTCGACCTCTCATATATCATAAAATAGTGTAACATGCTGCGGTGCGCATCCCGATCCCATAATATCCTCACAATATATGCCTTCGACCTCACTCAGTCAGAAATCTCTCAAGCCACTTGGGCTATCAGTAAAACGGGGTACTCGACCCAAAGTATCATTTTTATGCATTAAATAGTGTAAATGAGACTGAGTTTCGAAATCAGTTAAACATAGCATGACTGAGTGTAAGTCTTAAATCAACATAGTGAGGAAATAACAGTAAAAAGCCTCTAAGGGTCCAAACAATCTTGGCACGAGGCCCAAATACGACATGCAACCCAAAACATTGTAATAATCCTTAAAAACATAAAATATCACATAATTCATAATCAAATACGCAACTTAATAGTTTCTACGGGACGAACCAAGTCCCAATCCCCCAACAATGTACGCCACACACTCGTCATATAGCATGTGCGCCACTCCAAAATAGTGAGACAATGTGAAGTTCGGGGTTTCATACCCTCAGGACAAGATTTAAAATAATTACTTACCTTAAGCAAGATGAAACTCTACCCCGCGATGCCTTTTCCTCTTGACTCAGCCTCCAACTGCTCCGAATCTAACCAAAATCCATACCATATCATCAATATATGGTAAAAGAATAAAACCCACAGGAAAATTATCAAATTTATTAAAAAATCTCGAAATTGGCCAACCCGGCCTCCGGGCCCACGTCTCAAAATTTGATAAAAATCATAAAACTAGAATCCTTATTCACTCACAAGACTACCCATATCAAATTAGTCGAAATCCGACATCAAATGGCCATTATGTTTACCTTGAAAATGGTAATTACAATTATATTTGATTTTTTTGTTCTAAAAATATGTGACTTATTTTAATACTAGTTGTTAGGCAATAGATGCTAAGTGTGAGTTGGGAAAATTAGATAAAAGCAAAGAACGATGGTGATATGCAAAGCTAGCGGTGGTGAGACGGGGTCTCGAGCTGGGCCTCGAGGTCGAGTCAATACGCTTAACAGGGGATGGTCGATGAAGAGATAACAGTTTAGAGGGCCCCAAGGATAGCCCTTTATGATCAATGATGAACAATAAATGAAGGACAATTAATGAAAATCAATAAATGAAGCAATAAATCAGTGGAACAATAGTAGAGTATGTTTAAGTTAGAAAGCAGAGGATGTTTTTGTATTGAATATCATGTGTCCAAACAATGATAAGGGTCCCCTTTATATAGGAGGGGAATCCCAACATGGTACATGTATAATTATTACAAAGAAATATAGCTGGTAAAGCTATTTAATAGTTCGATACGGACTTGTACTATTCTTGAAAGCGTTGTCAGCTTTAGCTACGTGTTTTTGGGAGTTTCTCGCCTTTCTATGAAGGTCTTCGAATTTTACTCTGTCTCGAGGTATATCGATCCCTATATCGTTCCTCGAGGAATGCACCTCGGGGGTGATCCTCGGATTCTACTCTGATCCCATCGAGAGTAGGTTCGTAATGTCATCGAATCCTTTAAATTGGCCATTTTTGATTTTGACCGTATACAGATAGTCCCCGTGTTTCTTGGAATGAAAAGACAAGAAACAATTTGAATTCTACAACACTTTAATTCTCCCATCATTACGACGTTTATGCTATATCAAGTGATTGATGTGACAAAAAGGATGATCAAAGGTAGCGTTCGCACAACTCTTGAAAAGCCTTCGAATTCATTATGGCGGTTGGCTGTCTTTTGGCCTCCCCCAACGTACATGACTGACCCCTATAAATATTTCTTCCTTCGTCCCTTATTTTTCAGTGCATCTTTAAGCCCTCAAAGTAGCTCTTCCTACTTCTTTCATGTGTTCTTTCCCTAATTGCATTTTCTTCTCCCCTATGAAATCTTTCAACAAGAATGGCGAAGACCTCCAAAACTGTCCCTCAGGATGATAAGCCTTCCTCTTCTTCACGCTCGTCTAAGGGAAAGGCAACAACACCCTCTCGTCTCGAGGAGTGCATCCTGGGACCTTGTGAGACAACCTCCGATTTCAAGGTTGACAAGCCTTCTTCGAAGCCGGGACGGTGTGAACCCATGTCCCGATATATTAGTCTAATAACAGACACTGATAAGGTAAAGGGCGACTACCGGTGGTGGGATGCGGTGCTGGTGGAGATTCCCTCTGGGGAGAGGAAATAACGACACACAAGGCCGTCTTCCTTAGTGTGTATACCTATCCATTCACCCTTGGTCCGGTAGAGCCATCCTCTCTCTCTATAGACCCCGTGATCCTCGACTTCTGCAAGCAATATCGAGTGACTCTCGGCCAAATCTACCCGTAATTTTGGCGTATAGCTTATATGATTAGGCACTTTGCAAATATGGTCGAGGGGATTCCTTTTACCCTTGACCACTTGATCAGAATGTACAGTTCCCGTCTCTTCCGAGGTGGCCTAATTAAGCTCCAATGTCGAGCCTCAAAAGCTCTCTTCGCTTGTACTGACGAGATCAGGGATAGAGGGTGGATGCGCCTCTTTATCCGAGTTAGGACCTCGGACCTGATTCTAATTGAGAAGATGCCGTTCCCTGAAGAGTGGAACATGAAACGTAAGTGAATGTGTCAATTAAGTATTTTCTTTTTCATTTGGAGCAGTTCCACCACGAACTAACTTCCTCCACTGGTGCAGCTGTCGTGTTGTACCCCGACGCAGTTAAGGATATCCCAGGCAGGTTTAGCCAGCTACATTTGACTTGCTCGCATGTTGAGCGCGTGTTGCTTGATTTGGCTAGGACTCGGTGGGAAGCTAAAAATCGCGGTGAGTTCTTACCCCTGCCGTAATTGAATTTTCTCAGAAGAAATATCCCCGATTGTGTCCTCATTCCTTATGTTTATATTCTGTATTCGTGTAGGTCTGGGAGAGGCCCCCTTGATGAGAGAAGCACCGCCTGGGGAAGCGGATACCCCAAAATCTGACAAAGAGAAGAAACGAAAGAAATCCCTGACTGAGCCTTCGAAGTCAAAGAAGGCCAAAATGGCAAAACCTAAGGCGAATTCAGCGGCCTTAACTTTAGAGGTATCAGAGAGTCCCCGAGCTGAAGGCGAGGACAAAAATGGCTCCTCGATAGAACCCGTGGGGAAGAGGAAGCATGACCGCTCCACATCTCCCTAAGCCGATGGCTGTTGAGCCAGAGGCTTCCAAATCAGAATTTGATGTTTCTTTTGTTCCACCTCGAGCCGAAGAGACCTTCGATGGTGGGACGGATGATATCCCCAATCCGATTGTCAGCCAAAATATTCCCCAAGCCGGGGTGCACTTGGTAGGTGGGCTGGAGGAGCCTAGTTTTGAAGCTCTTCAGAAGAAAGAGAAGGCCCCGATCGATCCAGTCGGGGTTATTAGTAAGTGATTCCCTATCAGGGCCAATTTCATCTCCGAAGGAGATGTGGGATGCCCATAATATAGAGTCTTCCGACGCGGGGGCGTCCATCGGAGATAAGGATGTGTTCAAAGGACTTTTTTCTGTGGTCGAGGGAAACACCGAGCTTAACGCCTCACTCATTTTCGATGAGGCCGCCAGATAGCAGCAAACACTCGAAATAGTCATATGCGTAACACATGCAAGTCCAGATTGAAAGATAAGGAAGGCAAGTCAAAGCGAAAAGAAAGCCTTAACCGGAGCAGTAGCCAGAGAAGCAAGAGCAGCAAGGCAAAAAGTGGTCTTAGGCATTCCAACTACAAGAACGTAAATCTTATCTATGTCACAGGTTGCTTTGCAAACAGGTAACCTTTCGTAGATTATGTTCAGAGCTCTGACCCTCGTCTTTCTATTTTTTTTCTTTTGCACTTTTTAGGCCATAATGCTTTATAATCAGGCTTTTTCCAAGTCTCAAGCTGAGCTGACCCGTTTTGAGGAAGAGTGCAGGAGGCTTTCATCGAAGGCTGATGAGCTTAGAGCTCTTTTCGCCAAGAGGGAGGAAGAACTCCGTGACATTCGTGCTCATTTGGAGGAGGTGTCTCGAGAGTGGTCTGACCTTGATTAGAAGGTAATGTGGTCTCCGCCCGCCTTTATTTGTGTGCTTACCCGACCTTTGCGTTTAGCGCTTATATGTCGATTTTTGCAGCTTGAAAAGAAGAATGCTCTTATGAAGGAGGAGCTCTGGGCCAGGGACACCGAGATTCTCGGGCTGAAGCAGCATGTGAATGAGATAGTTTCCGAGAGAGATACCCTCCAGGGTAAGGTGGCCTCAATTGAGCATCAACTTCAGGATGCGAGGGAGGAGAGTAGTAAATACCAAGACCTCTACGCTGAATCGATTGCCGCGCTATGTGCGGCCAAGGCTGAAGCTGACACACTTGTATCCTCGTATAAAGAGGATGCCATTGCTGCAAATACTCAGGCTAGGAAGGTGTCTGAGGAGGCCGAGCTGCAATTGACCCGAGCCGTGGAGCATGCTCGGTTAAGATCTTAGAGGCAGGATCTCGAGGATGTACATGCAGGAGGCATCGACCTGTCTGTTGAGATAGAGAGGGTGAAGACCCTATAAGAAGAATCAACAGCCCTGCTTTCTTCTGACGGTGATTCGAGCAGTGGCTCAGAAGACGACGAAGGCGAAGTCCCCAAGGGGGAAGAGGCCATCTAAGACCTGGGGGCCGATGGCCTAGCCGTTGAAGGCATATCCTCCGAGGGAGCCGTTGAAGGCACAACCCCAGCGGTAGATTAGGTTTTTATTCATTCTCTTTTTTTTGTAAGGGCTCCGGTCATGAGCCTTGTAAACACACCCTTGTAATTCCTTCAATGTATATAAACGGCCCTTTATCTTTCGTTATTTCTTGTCCTTCTTTTGTTTTTTGGAATGAACTGTGACGTTTGTTGGTAACTGGTCCAAAATTTTGGACTTCAACATAAGCCCTTAGGTTTTTGCTTTTGATGAGAAATTAGTTATGGTCGATAGTTTACCGTCCAGGGCTCAGTCCCCGAGTCAAGTTTTGACTTAAGCTCATCAACCCTTAGGGTATTCCATCGGCCTCGAGGCCTTTTAGGCTGGCGCTTAGGCTCTTACGTGTTGGCCCTTAGGCTTGTTTTAGATTGGTCGTGAGGCTCTTTAGGCTGTCACTTAGGCTCTTACCCATTGCCCCTTAGGCTTGTTTTAGATCGACCCTAAGGCTCTTTAGGCTGGCACTTAGGCTCTTACGCATTGGCCCTTAGGCTTGTTTTAGATTGGCCCTGAGGCTCTTTAGGCTGGCACTTAGGCTCTTACGCATTGGGTCGGTACGACCTCAGATATGGCTGTAGTTTCCATCGTTAAAGACTTTTGAAGTTTTCGTGTTCGTCAGACTCTTTGATGGCTCGATAAGAACCTTGATTATGAGCCGATTTGTGATGACAGATGAGCGCCTCGGGAGGTTTTATCGAAGGCTGATTGTTTCAAAACCTTTCTTATTGTTTGGAGCTGATATGATCGAAGCTCTTTTTCTTATGTCGAGGGTAGTCTGATTAACCGGTTCTTTTCGAAGTAATTTTGAAGTATTTGAAGGCTTGTGATTTTATGGCGACGGTCGAACGTCTCCGAGTCGCGTTAGTTTGGACGGAGCCTTATGACCGTAGTCTTTATGTTTGGCTGTAGCCTTTTAGTCCCCGAGTGAGATAGCCTCAGCGTCTATATCGAGGGTATGCCTTTATAGGGGTCTTACAAGTTCGAAAATATAGCCTTGACTTTAATATCGGGATTATGCTTTTTTTAGGTCTTACATGTTCGATGTTACATTCCTTGCTTGAGGTCTTACAGATTTAATGTTTCATGCCTTGCTTGAGGTCTTACAATTTTTTGAGCATTCCTTATGGAGGTCTTATAAGCTCGACAGTGCCTCATGGAGGTCTTATAAGCTTGATATTGCCTCATGGAGGTCTTACAAGCTCGAAATTTCCTCATAGAGGTCTTATCGGTTCGAGTTCTTGGTGGCTCGATGAGTTGGCTATCGATGAGAGCCCCCGAGTGTTCGGGAGTTTTTGGCCCTTGAGCCATTTCTTGTGAAAGTAGCAAACTTCTCTGAAGCACAGTGTGTTTTGATGATGAAAGATACTCCTTCGATTACTTGGTGCAAGCATACATGTTTTCACCATCAAGGGTTCGATTAGTCTATGCGGACACGGTTCATTCGACTGTTTGGTCCGATACATCATTCTCCTGTTGAGACCCCCCTTCGGCATATTTTTAATTTCTTCGAGGAGGTGACTTCCCGGTGGAATGCCCCCCAGTATTTAAGGTTGATTGAATAGGAGCCTTGAATACTTGTTGAGTTCTCCTTAGGTAGCATATGGATGCTGCCTCGTTAAAAACCTTGCCGGAAAAACCCTATCGGGATAAAACCCGATCGAAGGAAAAGAGTGCAGCGCATGCTTTAAAACCCAAGGTCTTCGCGTCGATGGATGTTTCGGTGCCACCTGTAAAAGATTAGTGTGAAGCACGAAATGAGAAGAGAGAAGGTTACACCTTAGTAATAATAACGTTTGAGCATTGATATGTTCCAATTGCTTGGAAGTTGCTCGCCTTCCATAGTGCTGAGTGTATTGGTAAAAAATAGACTTCACACGTGTAATATCTTCGATGACAAAGAAACCTACATGGAACAATGGAAACATGACAGCTGGATTTAAATTTAGAAAGAGGTACAGGACAAACAGGTACAGAGTAATACACCCACGAGACAATTAGAAGCGGGAGCTCCAATCTAATTGAGGAGTTGAAGAGACACAGTCAGCATGAACCAGGGCAGACAAAAATCTTCAATCAATGAGCCAAACGTTACAGAATCTTCACGCAACAATTACGATTACCCATTGTAACGTTACATTAATGATATAAATAATCATTAATACTCAATCATTAAGAAGTGTATATGTTATATTAAGAAATTCCCTATAAAAGGGAGTAAAATCTCACTTGTATGGACACGTTCGAACTACTATTGGAATATACTTACATTTCTGTGCTCTTATTTTTTACCTATTTTACAAGTCTAATTTCTATTAGTCTTAGTTAATTCTCTTGGTTATCAGAAGCCCGAGTACTTCTTAAAATAGCTTTGACTAAGAATCTGGTTCTTTGGTTAAACAAATTGGTTCCATTGCCGGGAATCTGATAATCCTTTTTTTTTGCATTATTAAACTATCTTTACTGAATCATGTCGAACACCAACGACAACAATCAACAGGCAACTGGAACTCCAGTTCCATCTCCTTAGGGAACCCCACGAGGTTCAAGAGACAACTCTCCGGAAAGATCTACAACTCACAACAATGATCAGGTTGGAAATGAACAAACATGAGAGCAAGACGTTGTGAAGAAGATAGTTGCTGAATACGTGAATGACACTCTTCAAGCTTTCGTGAGGGGGATACCAACTATACCACCTACGCCTCCTCCAAACAACGCTACAAATATAGAAAAACCACAGTCTGGATTAGCTAATTCTTGAAGTAGAGGCACTCCAAACGAATCCCTTGAAGGAAGACCATGTATGTCTAATAATTCAGATTTATAGTCCTTAACCTTGCAGAAACAGGTGAAGGAACAAAACGATCGTATCGAGCAAATTCCTGGCGTACCACCTGTCATCAAGGGGATTGATATTGACAAATACTCTCAACAACCATGGAAGCCAAGTGTAGAACCTTTGCTGATTCCCAAAAAGTTTAAGATGCCCGATATACCAAAATATGATGGGACAACTGATCCACGCGATCATGTTACTGCATTCACCACATGAGTAAAAGGCAACGACTTAACTAAGCAGTAAATCGAGTCTGTGCTGGTCAAAACGTTTGGAGAAAGCTTACCAAAAAAGCATTAATGTGGTATTCTCTCTTACCCGAAACTTCTATTGATTCTTTTGTTGAGCTTGCAGATTCGTTTATAAAAGCACATTCCAGTGCACAAAAAGTGGGGAAAAGAATGGAAGATATATTCAAAGTAAAACAGGGAGATACAGAGTTGCTTTGTGAATTTGTAGACAGGTTCCAACGGGAAAGGATGCTGTTACCAAGAGTGCCTGACAATTGGGAAGCTATGGCATTTGCAAGCAACTTGAACGAACAAAGCGCTAAAGACACGAGGAGACTCAAAGAAAGTTTATGTGAATTTCCAGCTACAATATGGAATGATGTTTATAACAGGTACAACACTAAATTACGAATTGAAGAGGATACCATAGCCCAGTAAAATATAGAAGACAAGATGAGTTCTAGGCGCTCAAAATCAGAGAGAAGAGCTGGTAAAAATAGGTACGAGCCCTATATGGGACATTCAGGACGAGAAGCTCGTTCCAAATTTTAAAAAAATCGGCCTGATCACATACCGTCAAATAGAGATTCAAGTTCATCATCATTAAGATCCAGAAAGGATCGAGATGAACGAAATAGAGGTAATAACATATATGCAAGAATTGGAGACTATAACTTCAATGTAAGTACTTTCGAATTAATTACGGTATTAAGAAATATGGGTGATAAAGTTCGATGGCCCAAAGAAATGAGATCAAATCCAAACAGAAAGAATCCAGACTTCTAGTGTGAATTTCACAACGGCCATGGGCACAAAACATCAGAATGCATGTTACTGCAAGGTGAGGTAGAACATTTATTAAAACAAGGCTATCTAACTGAATTATTTAGTGAAAAATGTAAAGAGGCGCCTCCTCCGAAATTGAGCCAAACTTTGATGGAACAACTGCTCAACTGACTCATTGGTTGTGGAAGGAGTTTCTTCTTCGGAATATGCAGGGGTAGAATGATCAGGCTCAGGCACAGAAGGCGCTTCAGTAAGGGGAGCAGATTCGTCATCAGACACAACTCTTCATCTTGCTCGAGGTCTTCGAACTTACAATCCTTCCTTCTCCTCCTCCTCATCTGCTAAGGTTTGAGCCCTATCCGTTTTCCTTTTCGACGAAGAAGAATTTAAAATAATTTCTTGAGCCTTGGCCAAAGAAAGCTTCGAAGCAGTTATAGCAGCAACAGTGACACCACGAGCGGGAAACCCTAACAAACAAAAGGGATTAGAGAAGTTCAAAAAAGAGAGAAAATTGAAACGTAAAACAAAGCCTACCATGGGTTTTTACTTTCCAACCAAACCTCGCCGAGAGGTATTTCCAAGAATGCTCTTCCATTGGAGCAATCAACAAAAAAATTTCTACCCAACCACGAAAGTCGGAGATCTCCTTGATGGTTCCCATGGTTGCTGAAAAAAGACAAAAACAGTCACGATACTGAACATTAATCAAAAATAAGAAAGAAAGTGAGTAAGCGAAACATACGTGCAAAGTTACACTTCTCAGGGAAGGGGAGATTTTCTTCACCTACTAATACTTTTGTAGGGGTAGCAACAAACCTGGCATACCAGCCTCTATCCTTATTATCATCAGGAATAACTAAAACTCTCTTACTCCTAGCCACAAGGGTAAAGATTCCTTGGCAGAACAACTTGGGAGAATAGAGGTGAATAAGATGATAGAAGGAAAAAGGAAGTGAAGCCAAGTTAGCCAAATATCTGAGGCATGCTATTGCCCTCCAGACAATAGGACCGATTTGTCCCAAGCACACATAAAAAAATCGACAAAACTCTATAATGACAGGGTCGATGGGAGGCCTGAAACCCAAAGTGGAAGGGTAGGTATATACAAAAGAAAAGCCTGCTTTGTAAGAAGTTATCCTTTGATTTTTATTGGGGACCAAGACTGGGAAATCAAATTTCCAATAACAATCTTTGCGCACAAGAAAAATCAAACCCTCAGTAATTTGGGTAGGCTAAAGATCAGCGCGATCATGAGACGTCATGGGAGAAAGTTGTTTTCTTATGGCTTCACTATCAATCACAAAAGAAAATTCAGCGGGTACAATCTCATCAACTTTTCGTGAAGTGGTTCACTGGACTCTCTACTCTTAGAAGAAGATATAGAAACTCTAGCCCAAGAAGAAGATGGAGTTACATTAACCCTAGAAGTTTGTTGGGGAGTAATATTACGTTGAGAAGAAGAAGACCCTCTAGAAGGTGTTGAGCCTAAACTCCTTAATCTACCGCCCCTCCTACTCCTGATCTGAGCATAAGAAGGAAATAGTTCGTCAACTATTATTACTTTTTTGGGGTCTTGATTTGAAGAAGACATGTTTGCATGAAAGAATAACTTGCAAGCAGTAAAAGAAAGTTAGAAGTTTTTCGTGGAAGAAAAGGCAGCAAATGGGGTATTTATACACAAAGACAACCGTCAAAAAATGGAAAAAAACTAATGTGAAAGCCATAATTAAAACTGTCACTTCGTGACTGATGCAACCGCAAAAGACCTAATAGGCCATGAGGAATTGAAGAACCAATCCGGAACCACCATGTGGCACATGCATTAAATGGAAGTGACAAGAGTCGCATACGTTCAGAGACAAATGCAATGGTACGAGTGAAACGACGGCAAAAACATCCCGCCGTAAATGAGTATTCACTTACCAAATATTTAATTGATAAATAAATGGTCAGTGGGGGGACTATATGTATTAGTAAAAAATAGACTTCACACGTGTAATACCTTCGATGACAAAGCAACAAACGTGGAACAATGGAAACATGACATCTGGATTTAAATTTAGAAAGAGGTATGGGACAAAGAGGTACGGAGTAATACACCCACGAAACAATTAGAAGCGGGATCTCCAATCTAATTGAGGAGTTGAAGAGACACGATCAGAATGAACCAGGGCAGAATCAAAGATCTTTAATGAATGAGCCAAACGTTATAGAGTCTTCACGCAATAGTTACGATTACCCATTCTAACGTTACATTAATAGTATAAATAATCATTAATACTCAATCATTAAGAAGATTAGACATTATATTAAGAAATTCCCTATAAAAGGGAGTAAAATCTCACTTGTATGGACATGTTCGAACTACTATTGGAATATACTAACATTTCCGTGCTCTTATTATTTTCCTATTTTACAAGTCTAATTTCTATTATTCTTAGTTAATTCTATTGGTTATCAGAAGCTCAAGTACTTCTTAAAATAGCTTTGACTAAGAATATGGTTCTTTGGTTAAACACCGAGTTTGTAGGACCCTTTGCCGATTACCTTGAGGATGCGGTACGGTCCTTCCCAGCTCGGGCCTAGTTTCCCTTCATTCAGGTTTCAAGTGTTGAGGGTGACTTTCCTCAGGACTAACTCTCCTACTTTGAAGTGTCGTAGGTTTGTTCTTCTATTATAATATCTTTCGATCCTTTTGTTTGGGCGGCCATGAGAACCAGTGAAGCTTCTTACTTTCCATCTAGTAGTTCGAGGGCTGTAGCCATGGCCTCATTGTTTGAGCTCTCGGTGGCATGTCAGAATCTGGCGCTTGGCTCCCCGACCTCGACCGGTATCAGAGCCTCGGACCCATATACAAAGGAGAATGGTGTCTCTCCTGTGCTTGATTTCGGACTTGTTCGATATGGCCATAACACTTCGGGCAACATCTCTCTCCATTTTCCTTTCGCATTTTCTAACTTCTTTTTCTAGTTTTAAATGATGGTCTTGTTTATGGACTCAGCCTGACCATTTGCACATGGGTGATAGGGTGTTGATAGGAATCTTTTGATTTTATGATCTTCGAGGAACTTTGTTATTTTGCTTCTGATGAACTGCTTCCCGTTATCGCATGTTATTTCAGAGGGGATCCCGAATCGGCACATAATGTGATCCCAGATGAAGTTGATGACTTCTTTTTCTCTTATCTTCTCGAAAGCCTGTGCTTTCACCCATTTTGAGAAGTAGTCAGTCATAAATAGAATAAATCTACCTTTACCTGATGCTGTTGGTAAGGGGCTGACGATGTCCATTCCCCATTTCATGAACCGCCAAGGCGATAAGACTAAATGTAGCTGTTCACCAGGTTGGTGGATCATCGGTGCAAATCTCTTGCACCATTCGAATTTTCGGACGAATGCTTTGGTGTCCTTCTCCATGCTGTCCCAATAGGAACTTGCCTTGATCACCATTTGAAATACAGAATTGGCAGCGGAGTGATTTCTGCAGGTGCCCTCGTGGATATCCTTGAGAACATAATCAGTGTCCCCCGGTCCCAAGCATATCGTTTGGGGACCATCGAAGGTTTTTCTGTATAGAGTTCCATTTTTGCCGAGTGCGAATCGAGCTGCTTTGGTTCGTAGGGCCCTCGACTCTTTTGGGTCCGTGGGTATCTTCCCACTTCCTAAATAATTGATGTATTTATTTCTCCAATCCCATGTCAGACTGGTGGAGTTGATCTCAGCATGGCCTTCTTCGATCCCCGATTTTGACAGCTGAACAACAACCCCGGGGAGTAGGTCATCTTCCTCGACGGATGATCCTAGGTCTGTGAGTGCATCAACCTTACTGTTTTTCTCTCGAGGTATGTGGACGAGAGTCCATTCTTTGAAACGATGCAAAGTGAATTGAAATTAGTCTAGGTATATTTGCATTATGTTTTCTCGAACCTCGAAGCTCCCATTTACCTGGTTCACTGCCAAAAGGGAATCACATTTTGCTTCGATGACTTCCGATCCTAGGCCTTTGGCCAATTCGAGACCTGCAATCATAGCCTCATACTCGGCTTCACTGTTAGTCAACTTTGCAGATTTTATAGATTGTCTAATCATGCCTCCCGTAGGTGGCTTCAGAATTATGCCGAGCCCGGATCCTTTCACATTCGAAGCACCGTCGGTGAATAGGGTCCAAACCCCTGATGATGTGCCCGTTTATAGTAGAAGTTCTTTCTTACCTCGGGCACAAGGGCGGGCATAAAGTTGGCCATGAAGTCCGCCAAAATTTGGGACTTGATAGGCGTTCAGGGCTGATATTCGATATCATACTCCCCGAGTTCGATGGCCCATTTGGCCAATCGGCCCGACAATTCGGGTTTATGCAATATACTTCGAAGGGGGAATGTGGTTAAAACACATATAGGATGGATTGAAAATAAAGTTTTAATTTTCGAGATGCACTTATTAATGCCAGAGCTAATTTTCTAAGTGCGGATACCTGGTTTCGGCACTTCCCAGGGTCTGGCTTACATAGTAAATAGGGAATTGCATACTTTGTTCCTCCCAAACCAGCACACCACTTACCGCTACTTCAGATACGACCAAATATAAGTACAACGTTTCATCCTCCTTCGGGATCTGGAGTAAAGGTGGCTTCGATAGATATCGCTTCAACTCCTCTAAGGCTTGTTGGCATTCCGGAGTCCATTTGAAGCTGTTTTTCTTTTTGAGTAAGGAGAAGAAATGATGACTCCTGTCTGATGATCTCGAGATGAATTGACCCAAGGACGCTATCCGTTTGGTCAGCCATTTTACGGCCTTCACATTGTTTACCACCGTGATTTCTTTGATGACCTTGATTTTGTCGGTGTTGATCCCGATCCCCCTGTTTGACACCATGAAGCCTAAAAATTTGCCCGAGCCTACCCCGAAGGCACTTTTCTCGGGGTTGAGCTTCATGTTGAAGCTTCTAAGGATGTCAAATATTTCCTGCAAGTGAGTCAAATGGTCCTCTGCGCGCAGGTACTTAACTAGCATATCGTCAATGTAAACTTCCTTGGATTTTCCTATTTGGTGTTCGAACATCTTATTAACTAGGCGTTGGTATGTGGCTCCTGCATTTTTAGCCCAAGGGCATTACATTATAGCAGTATGTACCATACTTTTTGAAGCAGTATGTACCAACATTATAGCAGTATGTACCATACCTATCATCGGGGTTCATCTGAATTTGATTATACCCGGAGTAGGCGTCGAGAAAAGTGAGGATTTCGTGGCTAGCCATGGCATCAATCAAGCGATCAATGTTGGAAAATGGGAATGAATCTTTAGGGAATTCTTTATTTAAGTCTTTGTAATCTACGCACATTCTTAATTTATTCCCTTTTCGGGAACTACTACTATATTACCCAACCATTCGAATATTTTACTTCCCTAATAGACCCTATTTTGAAGAGTTTTGTTACCTCTTCCTTGATGAATGCATGTTTTACCTCGGACTGAGGTCTTCTTTTCTACTTTACTAGTTTGAACCTGGGGTCGACGCTTAGTGGATGAGTGGTTATTTCCGCCGGGATCCCTGTCATGTCTAAATGGGACCAAGAAAAACAGTCGATGTTGTTAATAAGAAATTGAATGAGCTTGGGTTAATCCCGTTCCCAGGTATACCTTTCAATCTGGGAGATATCCGACCAAAACAACCTACTCTAGCTCTTCAATCATGGATTTTGTTGCATCCGATTCTTCGGGGGAAACAAAGGTTCGAGGAGTGAGGAAGTCTTCTCCATCTTCCTCGGGAACCTGTTTCTCCTCTAGGTCCTTTGAATGTTCGAGGAGTGAGGGTATGGATGTTGGTGCCACGTCGTGCACCGCGAACATCTCTTTTGCCGCACGCTGTTCTCGTACACTGTTTTACGCCGTCTGTTGTTGGAAACTTCATCATCTGATGAAGAGTTGATGGTATTGCCCTCATGTTGTGTATCCACGGCCTTCCAAGCAAGGCATTGTATCTCATGTCACCTTCGATGACATGAAACTTGGTGTTTTTAATGGTTCCGGCCATGTTGACCGAGAGGATGATTTTCCCCACTGTTGCCTTGCTTGCGATGTTGAATCCATTGAGTAATCGAGAAGTGGGTACGACTTTATTGAGCAGCCCAAGCTTCTTTATCACCTTCAACCTGATTATGTTGGCCGAGCTACCTGGATCAATTAGCACACATTTAATTTGAATGTTATTCAAGAGAAAGGAAATTACCAGTGCATCATTATGCGGTTGAGACAAGGTCTCAAAGTCCTCTTCACTGAATGCAAGGATGTTCTCGAGCATATAACTCCGAGTTTGCTTTTCTGCTGTGGTGGATAATTTTGTCCGTTTGATCACGGATCCTTGGGGAGCGTCTGTTCCTCCAATGATCATGTGAATGATGTGCTGAGGTTGTTTTGGTTCGTTCCTCCTGTTCGTCTCCCTTTCTCGAAAGTGTCTCTTGGCTCGATCACTGAGGAATTCTCGAAGATGCCCTTCGCCGATCAACCGAGCCACCTCCTCTCGAAGCTGCATACAATCCTCGGTCCTATGACTGCGGATGCCGTGGTATTCACACATTAAGCTGGGTACCTTTGGTTAGGGTATGGCTGTGTTGGTTTCGGCCACCTGGTATCTCAGATATTGCCCATGGCCGATACGATGTTTGAGACATCGCTGTTGAAGTTGTATTCTTATAATCGAGGTGCCTCCATCGGCCTAGAAAACCTGCTTTTGCTCATAAGTCCCCGGGAATTCTGTCCTCGAATTATCCTTTGGTTATTTCGAGGTATATCTAATCTTAGAGTGTCTCTCCGGTCTTTGGAATATGGCTAGTATCTTTATTTGCTTGATCTCGGCTCCCTTTCTGTAGACTTTGATTCCTTAGCCAGGAGCCTGCTGGGGTATACTGCGCCCGCTGGGGATCCCAATTGGTCATTCTTGACCCTGATCTTTGACTGATACCGATTGTGGACATCTGTCTACGTTACTGCGTGATATTCAACCAAGGTTTTCTTGAGTTGCTTTGAATCTATCGAGCTCCGTTCATTCAAGCCTTGAGTAAAGGCCTGCACCGCCCAGTCATCGGAGACTGGTGGTAATTCCATTCGCTCCATCTGAAAGTGAGATACAAATTCCCTTAACATCTCGTTTTCTCTCTGTTTGATTTTGAAGACGTCGGACTTCCTTGTAAAAACCTTGATGGCACCGGCATGCGCCTTTATAAAAGAGTCTGCCAACATGGAAAATGAATCTATTGAATCCTGGGGTAGGTTGTGATACCACATCATGTCCCTTTTGATAGTGTTTCTCCGAATTTTTTCAACAGAACGAATTCAATCTCGTCGTCCTTTAGGTCATTTCCTTTTACAACACAAGTGTAAGCAGTGATGAGCTCATTGGGGTATGAGGTCCCATTATACTTCAGAATATCGAGCATTCTAAATTTCTTTGGGATGGGCTTAGGAGCAGCACTCGATGGGACTGGCTTTTGCACAAACTTCTTTGAATTCACACCCTTCATAATCGAGGGTACGGCTGGGATCTGATCGACCCTCGAGTTGTAGGTCTCCACCTTTTTGTCGTTGGCTTCTATCTTCTTTTCACTTGATTCAATCCTCTTTGTGAGGTCCTCGAGCATCTTAATAATAGCGGGGTCAGCTGCAGACCCGTTGTTGCTCGATCTTTCTGGTGCCTGTTCGACTTGAGGAGCCTCTTCCGATGGTGCTGTGCTTGGAGTTTTTTTATGGCTTTGTAGCTGAGAAATAGCCATTTTTTTGCCTACAACATTTCAAAAATGATGTGAAGGCTAACTTCCCTTTCCTCCCGAGCCGGGGTTTTCTGCGGTTCATGTTGGCCTTCCCGGGGTTTCTGTCGATGTGAGAGATTATATTGACATGTTCGGCGTTGCGTGAGCCCACATCCATGGGGATTGGAGCTGGTGCATCCTCAGGGTTTCGCAGCAGTACACCGTCTCCTGAAATAACTATACCGCTCTCTCCATGATCCTCAGGACCATCATTTTCATGTGCATTTACTGAGTTAGACATTTCTGACCTGAAATCAAAGATTCTTGGACAAGAAAAAGTGTAAAGAATAACTTGTGTTTTTCAATAAACCAGCACTAAAACAATCACTATTATTTTTAGCCCCACCTTGGGCGCCAAAATGTTTACCTTGAAAATGGTAATTACAATGATATTTGATTTTGTGGTTCTAAAAATATGTGACTTATTTTAATACTAGTTGTTAGGCAATAAATGCTAAGTGTGAGTTGGGAAAATTAGATAAAAGCGAAGAATGATGGTGATATGCAAACCGAGCAGTGGTGAGACGAGGTCTCGAGCTGGCCAGAGTTGGGCCTCGAGGTCGAGCCAATACGCTTAACAAGGGATGGTCGATGAAGAGATAACAATTTAGAGGGCCCCGAGGATAGACCTTTATGATAAATGATGAGCAATGAATGAAGAACAATTAATGAAATACAATAAATGAAGCAATAAATTAGTGGAACAATAGTAGAGTATGTTTAAGTTAGAAAGAAAAGGATGTTCTTGTATTGAATATCATGTGTCCAAAAAATGATATGTCCCCCTTTTTATAGGAGGGGAATCCCAACCTGGTACATGCATAATTATTACAAAGAAATATAGCTAGTTCAACTATTTAATGGTCTGGTACGGACTTGTACTATTCTTGTAGGCGTTGTCAGCTTTAATTACGTGTTTTTAAAAGTTTCCCGCCTTTCCATGACGATCTTCAACTTTTACTCTGTCTCGAGTTATATCGATGTAAAGACCCGAAATATTCTATGTCTGGAATAATGCCTGAATAAGTCCCTGTGTTGTTATAACTGTAGAAACTCTTAAAACAGACCTATTTTTAATAAAAAGTACCCCGAGACTTGAAAAATAAAATTTTCAAGAATTGTGCTGTTATGCGATGCACTATGCGATCGCATAACGTGTATGCATACCGCATAATGGTCGCATACCTGGATAGGCTGCTGTTAAAATTGAGGACAACTATGCGGCCCAGAATGCGATCGCATTTTGGGTATGCGGACCGCATAGTTGTCGCATTCTTGCCCCACGGTTCTTGTGAAGGAGGTTATGCGACGCACTATGCGATCGCATAACAGGTATGCTGACCGCATAGTGGTCGCATACCTGGGCAGATTGTTTTCCAATTTTGGCCCATTTGAGGGCCAACTATGCGACAGGAATGCAGACCGCATAGCAGGAATGCGATCGCATTCCTGATCGCATTTCTGTGTCGGGGCTCCTATTTTCTAAATTTAAAACCCAACCCCCTGTTTAATAAAACACTCCTCCCCTTCATTTTTAAGGAATTTCTTAACAAAATAGCGAGAGGGGAGAGAGGGTTCTTGAGAGAGAAAGATCTTTCTTCATCAAATTGATCTTTCCAAAATCAACAGGCCTGGGAATTTCGAGTAATCTTCTTCTTCATTCTAACAGGTAAGTCCCCACCCCATTTCCCTTAAATTTCCAGATTTTTAGTTAATGGTAGACTCCCCTAAATGGGTTCTTGAAGATGAAAGTGAAGAACCTTGCATGCATGTTCATTTATTGTCACAATCTAGTAAAGGGAAGTGGGTTAGAATAAATAATCACAAAGAGGCGGTTGGTAATCTGAGTGGTCTCATAGCATTCGATAAATGCCTAGGCAAGTTCGAATTATGTCCATGATTCCAATTCTAATATGAATGTGTTGCATTATGAATTAGATTGATGTTGTTTGACGGTCCAGTGATTTGGGAATAGGATTTAGAAGGGAACTTCGACTCCATGTATGTATGGCTAACTTTAACCTTCGTAGAATCCTCTTGTTGGTGTCCGAGCATACGGTATGTGTACCTTGTTTGAGGATATGTTAATTGACTGTCCAATTGTGTTGAGGCGTAATACTTCACTCCTGAATTTCTTGTTGACTACTATGCTAGTTGAGATTGTGAAAAGTGGTTTGTTGTGCCTATCTTGTTATGTGCAAATCTCGTAAAATGCTCGAGGGTATCGATATGAAAGTATGTGTTAATGAATGAAAGAATGTTAATATGCCCAAGTATGGGAATGTATATAATGGCTAAAAATCGTGCATGGTAAGTAATGAAAAAGGGTATTGTGAAATGATGTAATTGAGTTGAACGATTATGGAAACACCGTGTACATGAATTACTGCTTGGTGAGAGTCATTGTGCATTGAGTCCACATAGCAAATTGTTGATATGAATTTGTGTTCCTTGTAATGAAGATCCTTGTGATTTAATTGTTGGTGATTGTTATTATGAAATGTGATTGTCTGGTAGGATCGGGTTGCACGCCGCAACACGGGGTAATAAGGGTGGACGGGGTAATAAGGGTGGCCGAGGTAATAAGGGTGGACGAGGTAATAAGGGTGGCCGAGGTAATAAGGATGGAATGTGGTTGTGCTGAAATGAGAATCTGTGAAACTCTTGAATATGGTGGTGTTGAAAGGAGAATATGTGAAACTCTTGATTTTGGTTGTTTTTGTTTCTGTGCAATAATTGTTGGTTCCATTAACTGTCTCTTATCTGTGTATTGCATGATTGTATTAGGGTAAAGTTTGTTCATACATACTAGTACTATTCCACAGTACTAACGTCCCTTTTTTCGGGGGCGCTACATCTTTTATATGGATGTAGGTGGTTCCATAGCAGGTAGCTCATCTTGCCGTTAGTGGTGCCTCCTCTTCATCTCTTCAGCAATTTTGGTGAGCCCCTCTTCCTCTCGGGGCCGCGTGTGGATTATACTATCCTCTTTAGCTTATGTTGTAATGGTATAGCCGGGGCCTTGTTGCCGACATGTTATGTAAAACTCCTAAGAACTCTTAGAGGCTCTGTAGACACTGTGTGGGTTGTATATGTATATGTACATGTATATTTTGGGCGGTAGTTGTACTCACTTGTAATTGTGGATCGCGAATCGGAAATGTTGTATGTAGCTTGTATATTCCGGATTATCTATTGTTGAAAAGTAAAAGAGGAAAATGGAATTATGTTGTAAAGTGTACTTTGACTCTAAATTGGCTAACTCATATGGAATAATGTAGGTTATGAGCACGGGGTAATACGTTGGGTTGGAAAGGCAATCCAGGTCCGCTTGATTGGGTTCATCTAGTTAGGCGCCGGCCTCGTCCCTCGGTTTTGGGGCGTAACAAACTTGGTATCAGAGCCTAAGGTTTTAAAAGTGTCATTGGATGTCTCGAATCCGTGTCTAGTAGAGCCCTTCTTATCGGTGTGTTGTCGACCACATCTATAAGTAGGGGGCTGCATGGACATTTAGGAAAGTACCCTTTCATTGTTACTCTGTATCGTGCGATGAAGTGAAAGGTGATAATATCTTTATCTAACTCGCGCATTGTCCTAATTTTCAGTAAATGGCGCCCAAGAAGAGAGCGCGACTCGGCCTAGAGGCCAATTCCACCCCAAGTGTGGCCATAAATCTTTCATCCGATGGTGGGGGTGAGAATGATTCCCCGACCTTGAATCTGCTTGACTCCTCCGTGCCAGGCCAGTCTATTCCTATTCCTGCTCCAGCGGAGGATAGTTAAATCCCTCCCACGGATGTTCCTGATCCTTCCTCTGTCCCAGCTTCCGGTCCCAGTATTTCTGATGGGGACCTTAGGGGAGCTATCCAGATGTTGACTCAGTTAGTGGCCTCCCAGGCCCAAAGATCACAGGTTGCCCCTGTATCATCTAGCGAGCAAGGGGATTCTTCAGGTTTTAGGGTCAACTTTTTGCACCTATCCTTCTTGCTTGCTTACCTATAGCTCTCTTGTCTTAGTGACTCTTCCTCTTTTCTAGGTTTTTTTCCTGAGAACCAGTTTCTGTGGTTAGCCCCTCCAGAGTTCACAGGCACCGACCCAGAGGCCGATCCTCAAGATTTTGTAGATGAAATGTACAAGACCCTCCGGGTTATGAAGGATACTGAAACAGAGGGAGTTGAGTTAGCTTCCTATCGTCTAAAGGGAGCAGCATATTCGTGGTTTGAGATGTGGGAGAGTTCCCGTGGAGAGGGGAACCCTCCGACGAGGTGGGTCGAGTTTGTAGATGCTTTCATGGATCATTTCTTGCCTGCCGAGGTTATGGTAGCCTATGCTGCAGAGTTTGAGGTCCTTAAGAAGGACCACATGAGTGTGTGGGAGTACCATATGGAGTTTGTGTGCTTTTCCAAGTATGCTACCCACATGATGCCGACTATGAAGGCCAGAGTTCGTCGGTTTGTTCAAGGCCTTGGTCCCTTGGTTGTCAATGAGGCTGCTACATCTGCTTTGCATTCAGACATGAACTATGGTAAGATTGTGGGTTTTGCCCAGTCTACGGAGGCCCGGAAACTGAAAATAAGAATTGAGAGAGAGGGTAGTAGTAGGGCCCGATCAGCGGGCAACCCTGGGAGCTCAGTTGGAGGTGGGAGATCAGCCCTTGGGAGAGGGTCATCAGGGCCATCTCAGTCCTATGCTCATTCCTCAGCCAGTGCGCCGCCATCAGGGCATAGTTATCATCAGGGAGGTCGCTTTAGGCCCGGTTAAGATAGCAGGAGGTTCCACCAGTCAGGTCATTCTAGTGGGAGGTTTCAGCAGCAACGGAGGGCCCCATGTCCTAAGTGTGGGAGGTTCCATTCTGAGCCATGTTACTTTGATATTCTGGTATGCTACAGATACAAAGTGAGGGGTCATATCCAGTGGGATTGTCGTGCGCCCAGTCAGGGCACAGGTAGGGGCACTGCTCATCTGTCCAGTTCTTCAGCCGCTACATCTTCAGCACGCCCTCCAGCTCCAGCAGCGCGCGGTGCAGCTAGGGGTAGAGCACGGGGTCAAGGGGGACCCAGTCGGTTCTATGCTTTGAGTGGTCGCCTGAGTGCAGAGGCTTCTCCATATGTTGTCACATGTATTCTGACTGTCGAATTGCTTGATGTTTATACTCTTATTGATCCGGGGTCCTCTTTGTCATATGTTACTCCATTTATTGCTTCGAGTTTTGGGATAGAACCCGAACAACTTCATGAACCGTTCTCAGTGTCGACTCCGGTTGGTGATTCTATGACGGCCGCGCGAGTCTATAGGAATTGTGTTGTTACGGTGTGTGGTCGAGATACCACGGACGATCTTATTGAGTTGGAGATGTTAGATTTTGATGTAATCATGGGAATGGATTGGCTTTATTCGTGCTTTGCTAAACTCGACTGCCGAACCAGAATTATGAGGCTCGAATTTCCTAACGGCCCATTATTGAATGGAAATGGGGTGATGTGGTGACGAAGGGCATGTTTATTTCCTATCTTACAGCCTCCAAGATGATCAGGAAAGGATGCATCTATCATTTGGTCCGGGTTGCAGACACCACTTCAGAGGTGCCTGCTCCCGAGTCCGTGCCGGTTGTGAATGAGTTTCTTGAAGTGTTTTTGGATGAGCTTCCTGGAATTCCGCCAGATAGAGAGATCAATTTTGGGATTGATGTATTGCCAGATACGCAACCAATATCTATTCCACCTTACAGAATGGCACCAACAGAATTGAGAGAGTTAAAGGAGCAATTGAAAAATCTATTAGAAAAGGGTTTCATTCGGCCAAGTGTGTCGCCTTGGGGCGCACCAGTTCTTTTTGTCAGAAAAAAAGATGGATCGCTTAGAATGTGTATTGATTATCGGCATCTCAAGAAGGTCACAATCAAGAATAAATATCCACTACCTCGGATAGATGATTTGTTCGATCAGTTACAAGGTGTTAGGTTCTTCTCAAAGATTGATTTACGGTCAGGGTACGACCAGTTAAAGATCAGGGAGCAGGATATTCCTAAGCGCGCCTTCAGGTCTCATTATGGGCACTTTGAATTTCTGGTAATGTCTTTTGGGCTAACCAACGCCCAACAACTTTTATGGATCTTATGAATTGGGTTTTCAACCCGTTTATTCGACTCATTCGTGATAGTCTTCATTGATGATATCCTTGTTTATTCGCGAAGTCAGGAAGATTATGCTAATCACCTCAGGGCGGTTATGCAGACTCTTTATCAACACCAGTTGTATGCAAAGTTTTCAAAATGTGAGTTTTGGCTAGAGTCAGTCACCTTTCTGGGCCACGTTGTTTCTAGGGAAGGGATTCAAGTTGATACCCAAAAGATTGCAGCGGTAAAGGATTGTCCTAGACTAACGACCCCGACGGAGATTCATAGTTTCTTGGGTCTAGCTGGGTATTATCGGAGGTTTGTGGAGGGATTCTCTACTCTCGCCTCCCCATTGATTAAGCTGACGCAGAAAGTAGTTAAGTTTTCGTGGTCTGATGCTTGTGAGAAGAGTTTTCAGGAATTGAAGTTGAGATTGACTTCGACACCAGTGTTGACCTTGCCAGAAGGCTCATAGGGATTCGTGGTTTATTGTGATTCTTCAAGAGTTGGTTTGTGGTGTGTGTTGATGCAATGTGGTAAAGTTATAGCGTATGCTTGAAGGCAGCTCAAGAGTCACGAGAAAAATTATCCGACGCATGATTTGGAGCTTGCAGCGGTTGTGTTTGCTTTGAAAATTGTGCGGCATTATCTTTATGGGGTCCATGTGGACGTGTTCACGGACCACAAGAGTCTTCAATATTTATTCAAGAAGAAGGAGTTGAACTTAAGGCAGCGGAGATGGTTAGAATTGCTCAAGCATTACGATATGAATATTTTGTACCATCCAGGAAAGGAGAATGTGGTAGCCGACGCTCTTAGTCAGAAATTCATGGGTAGCTTGGCACATTTGGAGGCCGGTCAGAGGCCTTTGGCTCGGGAGGTTTATCAATTGGCCAGTCTTGGGGTCTGTCTTTCGACCTCAGGTGAGGGGAAAGTCGTGGTGCGTTATGGAGCGGGGTCCTCGCTTGTAGCGGAAGTTAAGGAAAATCAATTCAGAGACCCAGCATTGATACAATTGAGGGAAGCAATTTTAAATCACAATATTTCAGCTTTTTCACTCGGCAATGATGACGATGTCTTGCGGTGTCAGGGGAGACTATGTGTTCCATATGTGAATGATCCCCGGGAGAGGGTAATGGCAGAGGCTCATAATTCCAGGTATTCTGTTCACCCGGGTTCTACGAAAATGTATCATGATCTCAAGGAAATTTATTGGTGGGGTAGTATGAAGAGGGGTGTGGCAGACTTTGTGGCTAGAAGTCTGAATAGTCAGCAGGTGAAGGCCGAGCATCAGAGGCCCGGTGGGTTGACGCAGCTAATGGAAATACCGATGTGGAAATGGGAAATGATCAATATGGACTTCGTGGTATGGTTACCTCGCACTCAATGCAAGATCGACTCAATTTGGGTAATAGTGGATCGACTCACGAAATCAGCTCACTTCTTACCAGTCAAGTCCACCGATACTGCAGAACAGTACGCTCAGTTGTATATCAAGGAAATAGTCAGACTTCATGGCACTCTAGTTTCTATTATTTCGGATCGAGGGGCCCAGTTCAAAGCTAACCTTTGGAGGAAATTTAAACAAGGTTTGGGTACTCGGCTTTCCACCCGCAGACTGATGGTCAAGCGGAGCGTACTATTCAGACGCTTGAGGATATGTTACGGGCTTGTGTTTTGGATTTCAAGGGTAGCTAGGATGATCACTTGCCGCTTATAGAGTTTGCTTACAATAACAGCTTCCAGGCTAGTATTCAGATGGCCCCATTTGAGGCATTGTACGGGAGGAGATGTAGGTCTCCAATCGGATAGTTTGAGGTTGGTGAGGCAGAATTGTTAGGACCAGATCTTGTGCACTAAGCTATGGGAAAAGTTAGAGTCATTCAGGAGAGGATAAAAACTGCTCAGAGTCGTCATAAATCCTATGAGGATGTTCGTCGTAGGGATTTAGAGTTTCACCTAGATGATTGGGTATTCTTGAAGGTATCTCCCATGAAAGGGGTGATGCGGTTTGGGAAGAGAGGGAAATTGAGCCCTAGGTATGTCGGGCCGTATCGGATCGCTCAAAGGACAGGGCAAGTCGCGTATAGGCTGGAATTTCCCCTTGAAATGTCATTAGTGCACCCGGTATTCCATGTGTCTATGTTGAAGAAAGTGGTTGGAGATCCATCCACCATCGTGCCAGTTGAGACTATTGAGGTTAATGAAGAATTATCGTACGAAGAGGTTCCAGTTGCTATTATTGATAGGCAAGTCCGTAGGTTGAGGAACAAAGAAATTGTTTCAGTTAAAGTGTTGTGGCGAAGTCAACGAGTCGAGGAAGCCACGTGGGAAGCAGAGAATAAAATGAAAGAAAAATATCCCCATTTTTTTGAACAAGTCTAGTAGTGATCGTGAGAACAGCCATCTCTAAGTGAATACACCTTTGTGTTTAATTTTGTGCAAGAACACTTCACTCTCCTAATTTCCTTACTATTGTAACCTCTCAAAAGTTTTGCCATATTTGTGTAACATTATGATTGTTTGGGTAATATGCAACTCTTTGAAGTAAGCTAAAATTATGTGCAATTCATGTGGTAGTTAGATGATATGCAAGTGGTGGTGTTAACAGAATTATGTGCAAATTGTTGGAGTAAGTGAGATTGTGTTAAACTCGTGCGATGGTTAAATGATTAATAGAAGTGTAGACCGGTAATGACTAATTGAAGTGTATATGGCATGTGGAAGTAATTGAATATATGCAAGCTGTTGAGGTAAAAAGATTATATACAAGTTGTTAGAATAACTGCATTGTGTAGCATTTAATTGGTCAAGAACATGTGTTTTCGGGGGCTCTCTGACAGGTAGATAAGCCTAATTACAGAGGAAACTCTGGCAAAATTTTCAGAAAATATCAGAGTTAGTGAAAATTCGGGGTTGGCATATTGTGTTTTCAAAACCAAATGACTTTCCGATCCTCCGAGGATGAATGATTTTAAGTGGGGGAGGATGTAAAGACCCGTAAAATTCTATGTCTGGAATAATGCCCGAACAAGTCCCTGTGTCTTTATAAATGTAGAAACTCTTAAAACGGACCTATTTTGAGTAAAAAGTACCCCGAAACTTGAAAAATAAAATTTTCCAGAATTGTGCTGTTATGCGACTGTGATAACCCAAAAGGTCATCTTATGTAAATTTAATTATGACTGTGTTTCGAGACCCCGAAAGCCTCCGTCAATCTCACCTCGATGTGCGTGTGCAGCCCGGGTGCGTAACCGGGAAGCCTTTATGTGGAAACTTGATAAAGAGTTGAATTTATGATAATTAATTGAATAAAGTTGACTTTGGTCAATATTTTTGGTAAACGGTCCCGGATCCGTGATCTGACTGTCCCGGAAGGTCCGTAGAAAAATATGGGAATTGGGCGTATGCCCGGAATCGAATTCCGAGGACCCAAGTCCGAGAAATGAATTTTTAAAGAAAATTATTTTCTGAAAATAATAAAGGCTTATGAAAATGAACCTTGATGTGAAACCTGTGCTGCCGGGCCCGTATTATGGGTCTAAAGCCCAGAACAGGTTCAATATGTGTTATTAAGTTATCTGTGAAATTTGGTAAGAAACAGACTTGATTTGACAGGTTTCGGATCAAAATGGGAAATTTAGAGTTAGTGAAGTTTTGAGGATTTTCATAGAACTTGAAATTTGGTTTGCAATGTGATTTTATGCTACCGAGGTCCGAATGCAATTCCGAGATCGGGAATAGTTCCGTTATTTCATTTATTACTTGACTGCAAAATTTGAAGTCATTTCGAGTAGTATAGACCCGTTCGGCGCATTGAAGTGAATTCTAGAATTTCTTAAGTTCTTAAGTTGATTCAATTTGGTTTTGGGGTTGAATTTTGAGTTTCGTTGTTCATTTTCATGTTTCGGAAGTTCGAGCAAGTCCGTATCATGAATACAGACTTGTTGGTGTCTTTGAACGAGGTCCCGAGGGGCTCGGGTGAGTTTTGGACCCCTCAGAGTTAATTCCAAAACATCAGAATTTTTCTGTCTGGTTTTCTTTAGTGCGTTTGCAGGCAATCAGCTGCGATCGCACAAGAGGTTGGACCTGAGGTGGGAAAATGACAAGTGCGATCGCACAGGTCTATCCGCGATCGCACAGGGTATGCTTTGACTGGGACCTTTTTGTTCTCCGCGATCGCAGCCCTCACCCCCGCGATCGCACAAAGCTGCCTACCCCCCTACCTGCTACTCTCTGCGATCGCCAACCTTCAGCTGCGATCGCACTATGCTTCTTGAGGGCCCCGGACAATTGCCCTGTGCGAACGCACTAGCCCAACTGCGATCGAATATTACAAGCAGCTGGGAAGTGTATTTTAATATGGGACCCAATCCATTTTTCCTCCATTTTCATCTTCCTCCCCAAGGTTTTGAGAGCATTTCAAGAGGGTGTTCCACCATTGTCATCAAGGTAAGTTAATTCCTTAGTTTTCAATTCCTAATGAAATTCCCTTCTAATTATCCTAAAAATTCATAGAAATTGATAGAAATTTAGGGATTTTGGGAAATTATGAATTACTCATTTTTCCATGAATTCTAGGAAGGACTTGCATAATTATGATCCTTAGACTCCGGGTAATTGATTCCTTCAAGAATTTTCGAAATCCGAACGTCTGGGCCTGGGGTCGAAATTCCAAAAACCTTCAAGAATGCTTAATTTTAGGATTTCTTGTTAATTCTCCTTCTTGGAACTGAAATTGAATCAATTATACCATGTTTGGCTAGTTGTGAGCCGTCGATAGTAGATTTCTGAGATTCGGGCGCATCCTTGATCCGAGGGGTGATATCGTCACGAGGAGAGTCTCCTTTCTAACCTTGTAAGAGGGAACTTTCCCCATAGGTATTCTAAGTGTTGTATGTATTTGTTTTGGGGACTACGTGCGTACCACGTGACGAGAGTTCGTACGTAGCGACTACATGTGTTATGTACGGGTAGTTTAGGACCACAGCATGCCTTGTATTCTGCCTTGAAATGACTTATATGTTATAAATTCTTGCTTGATATATCATTTTTATCCCTGAGTATTTCATTGATTAAATATTTGGAAAGATTTGATAAGTGAAGTAGACTTGATGTTTTGTGTGCGCATGTTGTCGCTTTGCCATTTACATCCCGCGAGCGATATGTAAATCTTCCTTCACTCTTAGGGGAGCGGGCCGTACACCACGGCGGATTTTATAGTGCACTCTAGGTACGGGCCGGTCGATCCCCGGCAGTGCATCGGCATTTAATTAAGAATGCACTGTTGGTACGGGCCGGTCGATCCTTGGCAGTGCATGGATGAAGTTACACTATGATATGATTACATTGATAGACGCACTCTTGGTACGGGCCGGTCGATCCCCGGCAGTGCGTAGGAAGGATTATTGTTAAGCATGCACTCTTGGTACGGGCCGGTCGATCCCCGGCAGTGCGTAGGAAGGATTATTGTTAAGCATGCACTCTTGGTACGGGCCGGTCGATCCCCGGCAGTGTATATCTATTCTTTACTATGATATGATATGATTACAGATAGACGCACTCTAGGTACGGGCCGGTCGATCCCCGGCAGTGCATATCTATTCTTTACTATGATATGATATGATTACATTGATAGGCGCACTCTTGGTCCGGGCTGGTCGATCCACGGCAGTGCGTAGGCATGATTATTGGTAGGCATGCACTCTTGGTACGGGCCGGTCGATCCCCGGAAGTGCATAGATATTCTTCATTATGACTCCAGCCTGTTGTCTTATCCTTGTGTGCGCATGACTATTTGGTGTTGTTTCCTGATTTTTGATTTAAGGCAGTATTGGGAAGAAGAGAAAGTGGAAATTGTCATTTGCTCTCAGTACTTACCTGAAAACCTTGTGTTTCCTTCATTGTGATATATTGCTTACATGTCTACTGTTTTCCTTATATTCTGCTTTATGTTAACTGTTGGACCTTAGTGAGTATCGAGTCGACCTCTCGTCACTACTTCTTCGAGATTATACGGGATACTCACTGGGTACATATTCATTAATGTACTCATGCTGCACTTTCTTTTCTTTTTTGTACTTAACTGTACAAGTCCGGAGGTTGGTACGTCTGATTATCAGGCCGGTGCTAGATATTGATAGTGTGGTCATACTTCATGGTGAGATGCTTTCCCGGCGACTTCCTAGAAGCACCCTGGAGTTTCTTTTGTTATATTCTCTGTCTATTTTATTCAGACTGAGACTCTATGTATATTGTAGTCATTGTATATTCAGTAGTTGCCCGTGACACTCGTGCACTAGTTCCTGGCACACACGCAGTTTGTATTTTGGGTTTGGGCTGTGAATCTATATATGTGCTTCGATTTTGCCCTATGCCTTCATATTTTTATTGTGTTTATGTCGTATCATGCTAGCATTATGTTAATTGTTTAAAATTGGTAATTTTCGACATGTTTAGATCAGACGGGCAAGGGGAAATCATCTAGTGTTTTATATATTGGCTTGCCTAGCCCCGTTGTTGGGTGCCATCGCAACCCAAATTAGGATTTGGGTCGTGACAGCGACGCACTATGCGATCGCATAACATGTATGCAGACCGCATAATGGTTGCGTACCTGGACAAGCTACTGTCAAAATTGAGGACAACTATGCGACCCTGAATGCGATCGCATTTTGGGTATGCGGACCGCATAGTTGTCGCATTCTTGCCCCACGGTTCTTGCAAAGGAGGTTATGCGACGCACAATGCGATCACATAACAAGTATGCGGACCGTATAGTGGTCGCATACCTGGGTAGATTATTTTCCAATTTTGGCCCATTTGAGGGCCAACTATGCGACAGGAATGCGGACCACATAGCAGGAATGCGATCGCATTTCTGTGTCGGGGCTCCTATTTTCAAAATTTAAAACTCGACCCCCTGTTTAATAAAACAACCCTCCCCTTAATTTTTAAGGAATTTCTGAACAAAATAGAGAGAGGGGAGAGAGGGTTCTTGAGAGAAAAAGCTCCTTCTTCATCAAATTGATTTTTCCAAAATCACTCAGGCTTGGGAATTTTGAGTAATCTTCTTCTTCATTCTAACAGGTAAGTCCCCACCCCATTTCCCTTAAATTTCCAGATTTTTGGTTAATGGTAGAACTCCTCTAAATGGGTTCTTGAAGATGAAAGTAAAGAACCTTGCATGCATGTTCATTTATTGTCACAATCTAGTAAAGGGAAGTGGGTTAGAGTAAATAATCACAAAGAGGGGGTTGGTAATCTGAGGGGTCTCATAGCATTCGATAAATGCCTAGGCGAGTTCGAATTGTGTCCATGATTCCCAATTCTAAGATGAATGTGTTACATTATGAATTAGATTGACGTTGCTTGACGGTCCGGTGATTTGGGAATAGGAATTAGAAGGGAACTTCGACTCCAGGTATGTATGGCTAACTTTAACCTTCGTAGAATCCTCTTGTTGGTGTCCGAGCATACGGTATGTGTACCCTGTTTGAGGATATGTGAATTGATTGTCCAATTGTGTTGAGGCGTAATACTTCACTCCCTGAATTTCTTGTTGACTACTATGCTAGTTGAGATTGTGAAAAGTGGTTTGTTGTGCCTATCTTGTTATGTGCAAAGCTCGTAAAATGCTCGAGGGTATCGATATGAATGTATGTGTTAATGAATGAAAGAATGTTAATATTCCCAAGTATGGGAATGTATATAATGGTTAAAAACCGTGCGTGGTAAGTAATGAAAAAGGGTATTGTGAAATGATGTAATTGAGTTGAACGATTATGGCAACACCAAGTACATGAATTACTGCATGGTGAGAGTCATTGTGCCTTGAGTCCACATAGCGAATTGTTGATATGAATTTGTGTTCCTTGTAATGAAGATCCTTCTGATTTAATTGTTGGTGATTGTTGTTATGAAATGTGATTGTCTGGTGGGATCGGGTTGCACGCCGCAACACGGGGTAATAAGGGTGGACGAGGTAATAAGGGTGGGCGAGGTAATAAGGGTGGACGAGGTAATAAGGGTGGCCAAGGTAATAAGGATGGAATGTGGTTGTGCTGAAATGAGAATCTGTGAAACTCTTGAATATGGTGGTGTTGAAATGAGAATCTGTGGAACTCTTGAATATGGTGGTGTTGAAAGGAGAATCTGTGAAACTCTTGATTTTGGTTGTTTCTGTTTCTATGCAATACTTGTTTGTTCCATTAACTGTCTCTTATCTGTGTATTTCTTGATTGTACTTAGGGTAAAGTTTGTTCATACATACTAGTACTATTCCACCGTACTAACGTCCCTTTTGCCGGGGGCGCTACATCTTTTATATGGATATAGGTGGTTCCATAGCAGGTAGCTCAGACCGCCGTTAGTGGTGCCTCCTCTTCATCTCTTCAGCAGTTTTGGTGAGTCCCTCTTCCTCTTGGGGCCGCATGTGGATTATACTATCCTCTTTTGCTTATGTTGTAAAAGTATAGCCGGGGCTTTGTTGCTGGCAAGTTATGTAAAACTCCTAAGAACTCTTAGAGGCTCCGTAGACACTGTGTGGGTTGTATATGTATATGTACATGTATATTTTGGGTGGTAGTTGTACTCACTCGTAATTGTGGATCGTGAATCAGAAATGTTGTATGTAGCTTGTATATTCCGGATTATCTATTGTTGAAAACTAAAAGTGGAAAATGGAATTATGTTGTAAAGTGTACTTTGACTCCAAAATGGCTAACTCATATGGAATAATGTACGTTATGAACACGGGGTAATACGTTGGGTAGGAAAGGCAATCCAAGTCCGCTTGACGGGGTTCATCCGGTAAGGCGCCAGTCTCGTCTCTCGGTTTTGGGGCGTAACAATCGATCCCTCGATATCGTTCCTCGAGGAATGCACCTCGGGGCTGATCCTCGAATTCTGCTTTGATCCCATCAAGACCAGGCTCGTAATGTCATCGAGACCTCAAGATCGGCCATTTCCCGTTTTGACAGTATACACATTAAAATCCCCGAAAGAATTTCTCCAATTTTCTTCCATTTTCTCCTAACTTTCACTTCAAATTCCCAAATTAAATGATAAAATTCAAGACATAATCATGCAATTAAACCAAATATGAGTCAACAACAGTTACCCCAATCACTCTACTGAAAATACCCTCCATATTCGCCTTCTCCCGAGCTCTCTAATGAATTTTGGTGTTATGAGCTTAAACCCTCATTTTTGAACTTAAACATTCTTCCCAGGTATTTTCTTCATCGCGATTGCAGAAATTCCCGCGCGATCGCGAAGCACAAAAGACACTGCCCCACATTTGTCCTTATGCGATCACAGACAATCACACGCGATCGCGATTCAATTCCACACAACTCCACGTGATCTCAACCTTCCACACGCGATCGCGTAGAGCAAACGTCTCGACCTTCACCTGCTCCCTCTCTTCTACACGAACGCGACCCTGACCACGCATTATCGAAGCACAATTGTCACTCTCTCACCGGATCGCGACCAACCTTGTGCGATTGCATAGCACAAAACAACGCAGCTCCCCGCTAAGCCTACACGATCGCGAACACTCTCTTGCGATTGCGTAGAAGGAAACCAGAAGCATTCACACCATAAAATCTGCCAACCTTTAAGTCCAAGAATTGGTCCGTTAACCACCCGAAACACACCCAAGTCCCTCGAGACCTCAACTAAACATTCCTGTTACACCCCATGTTTTCGTACGTGAGAGTACATCGTAAGTCAATTGATGTAAGCTCAGAAATAAGATTATATTTGATGGAATATAAAGTAAATTAATCATGTTACATTGGAGGTTACATATATTTAAGATCATGAATAACGAGTACCGAGAGGGTTGGAAAGCTTAGAAGCTAAACCAATTGAAGAGAATAAGTTTCGTCAAAAGTCGACGAGTTTGGAAGGTTATAACATGTACTTTAGGGTGAGACTATGGTTAATTAAATTATAAGGGGGTTATGCTATAATTAAATAGTCCTGTGCTACGTTTTGAAGTCAAGCAAGTTTTGGAACAGAAGCTGGAATAGGTCTTCACAAGTTACATTCATAAATTTGTTGAACCTTAGGTCGAATGTAGCTGCACTTTTCTCCCAATATACTTATAATTAGGGGATGATATACCTACCAAATTGAGTATCTACAAGTCTAGTTTCCAATTCATTAAACCGTTCATCAATACGACGTAGGAGTAGAGAGATATTTTCAGTTTCGCGAGACTGCGTAGACATCATATATGACAAGTAGGTGGATCACTAGAGCGTTTTGAGAAATAGATTTCATGTGTTATATGAGGTCATATTGGGACATATTATATACCAAATTTAAAGTCTTGGAATTTAGTTTCCAACTCTCTTAACCGTTCATTCATACGACATCAGGATAAAAAGATATAAGCGTCGGACGATGGACCAATCCTAGGGTGCCAAGCTAGCACCTCTTTGACTTTTTCCAAAATAGATATATATGTGTCTTAGGTCGGCTTT
>ML251670.1:0-89031 GCA_005239495.1 Nicotiana undulata | reverse complement strand
GGGGATTTGTTTGTTCGTGCTTTTTTCTTCGTGATCTATCTTTGCTCCTGTTTTGATATCCTATTTGAGTTACCCTGGGGAATGTCTGGCTGTCATAGAAACAAAGTTTTCGAAAAATATACATGCATTTACAAAAATATAGTTATTAGAAATGTAGTAGTGTGTGGTTTCAAATAATTTAGATGAACCGGTGACTGTAACACATTTAGAGTCATTGTGACCTCCTTGCCTTAGAATGTTGAGGCCCCATCTCAAAATTCTACCCCAATTTAGATGCAATACTTTTAATTGTTCCACATATGACGAAGTAGGCTGAACTTGCGATCTTGCCCCAGTTTTTGATCATGGGGAAAATGATGATTTTATTAAGATGTGACCGAACTCACAGAGCTGCCTATGTATCCCCTCTTAAACGCGAATCAGGTCAAGCATAGTTAAGTTATATCAAATGATGAAAAGCAAACAATCCTAAACATAGTATCTCTTGACTACGTATGAGTTGATACGTTTTGGACAAATCTCTCCATCCATTTCTGCAAGTATGAGTGCTCCTCCTGTTAGTACTCGGTGAACCATGTAAGGACCTTGCCAATTGGGTGAAATCTACCCTCTGGCTTCATCCTGGTGTGGGAAATTCGCTTTAGCAAAAATTGCTCCAGTGTGAATTGCCTTGGTCTGACCTTTTTGTTGAAAGCTCTGGACATTCTGTTCTAGTAGAGTTGACCGTGGCAGACCATATTCATTCTCTTTCCGTCAATGAGAGATAGTTATTCATATCGGCTCTATACCCATTCTGCGTCGCTTAACTTAGCTTCTTGTATGATTCTTAGAGAAGGGATTTCTATTTCAGCAAGAAGAACCGCTTCCGTACTGTAAACCAATAGGTAGGGAGTTTCCCCAGTTGATGTGTGAACCGTGGTACGATATTCGAGCAGAGCAAATAGCAGCTTCTCGTGACATTTCTTGTAATTATCTACCATTTTCCTTAGTATCTTTTTGATGTTTTTGTTGGCGGCTTCTACAACTCCATTCATTTTGCGGCCTATGTGGTGTGGAATTCTGATGCTTGATCTTGAAAGTTTCACACATAGCCTTCATTAGATCACTGTTAAGATTGGCGGCGTTGTCGGTGATGATTGATTCTTGTACTCAGAACCGGCAAACAATGCGATCCCGAACAAAATATGCAACGACCTTCTTAGTTACAGCTTTGTAAGATGCGTCCTCAACCCACTTTTTGAAATAATCTATGGACCGATGACATCCATTCCCCAAGCAGAGAAAGGCCAGGGTGCACTTGTTGCATTGAGTTCATTGAGTGGAACCCGTATCATGTCAGCATGTATCTGGCATTGGTGACATGTTTTACCGGAGGACAAATGGGATCGGTAGGTATCTTGTGAGCCACTATGGATGTGCTCAAATCGCTCATATCATCGTAGGACCATGCGAAGATATCTTCATACTCTTTTAGGAATCAGACATACTCTTCCTTCTCTGATGGTGATAGGTTATTGCTTATACGCGTTTCCTTGATTGTTTCGGAGTCCCCTAAGATAAGTGTCTCAGTCTCGTCTAAATTAGACTTAGGCTTGTTTTCAAATTTCTCCACTTCTATGACAATTTCCTCAGGTATTATATCGTCTTCCAAATCCTCTGAATCACTATCCTTATGTTCCATTGTCTCATTACATGTCACATTCGTGGGTTCATCGGGATTGGTAATAATAATGTTGTAGAGAGAAAATGTGAAGAATAACAACAAATACCAAAATAGGAGTGCATTAATAAAACCTTGAAAACGTCAACAAATACGGATGGATGACTAGAGCAATTATTTCAAAACAAAGTACGTTCAAAACAAAATATTGAAAGTGTATTAGATGCTAAAAATTGATTTAAAAAATGATTGATGCTAATTTTCAGGCTACCCAGGAACTCGACGGGCCCGAGATGGTGCAGCAGTCCAACTTTTGAGAATAGCTTCTTTCTCCACGATCTGAATAGTAAGGTCTTCCTCCTCCTCTTCCTTAACTACCGCACTGCAATCCATGTCTTCGTCATCCAGAAACAGATTCCTTATACCAACTAAGGCTTCATCTTCCTCAGACCCCCACATCACATCAGCTTGATGAAATGTTTGGTGCAACTGTGGTACCGGTTGTTCAAGAGGATAATAATGACCGCACCACAGCGGCGACCAATCCTGGTACTCTTCCCAAGTATATTCGTACCCAAGCCCAAAAGTTGTACCATGGCGCTTTGGATGTAGCGGTTTGTTGATCCCTTGGAGATTCTTGTCGCGACCCTTGCCAGGTTCATACCCTGTCCATAGCAGTATGCTTCCTATTTTGTTGCTCCACCATTTGTCCTTCTCAATTGAGTGGACGCGCTCAATTCAATGATATGTTTCTCCACCCAGCTTCTTCCTGTTCTCGATGATTGGAACAGTCTAATTGGTATAGATGGGATTACTCCTGTCTCCATGAATGATGACCTCTTGGTGGTTCCATTCAAACTTCACAACCTGATGTAGAGTAGAAGCCACGTCCCCAACGGCATGTATCTAGGGTTGTCCCAATAATAGATTGTAGGTAGAAGATATATCCAGCACTTGAAACTCAACATCAAACCAGGTTAGTCCCATCTATAGGCTGGGGTTGATTTCTCCGAATGTGGCCCTTTGAGATCCATCGAACGCCTTCACATTCATGCTTCATGCTCGTATCGTGCATTCCTTTACCCAACCTCTTCAGAGTAGTCAATGGACATATATTGAGACTTGAACCACTATCTATCAGGACCTTGGCAATGAACTTATCCTAAAATTGCACTGTGTTGTGTAGTGCCATGTTGTGACTTAGTCCTTCTAGTGGAAGTTCGTTTTCATGAAAAGTGATTTTATGGCTTTCCAGTACCTTCCCGACCATGTTGGCCATTTCCCCACTAGTGATGTTGGTGGGTACATAAGATTCACTCAGCACCTTCATCAGGGCATCCCGACGTGTCTTAGAGTTTTGCAGCAGTGATACGATGGATATCTGAGCGGGAGTTTGGTTTAAATGGTCAACCACAGAGTATTCTCTCGCTTGCACTTTTTTCCAAAGGTCGTCAGGGCCAGTTTCAATAACAAGTGTCTTAGATGTAGCTTGTTTGCTTGTTCCCCCCAAGTGCTCAGGTGTATAAACCCTGCCAGTTTTATTCATGCCTTGTGCTGCACCTGTTTCTTCCATTTTTGCTTTTCCTTTCACTCTTGCTTCTGCAACATAATCCCAGGGTATAACATTATACTTATAAGATGGCGTGGGTGCTACCATCACAGTGAAGGGTGTGGTCACCTCAACTTTGAACGGTGATGGTGCGGTTACCTCAACTTCAAATGGTTCTTGGGTTTGTACCACAATGGGAGTGAGGGTGACTTGAGATCTTTTATGATCATCCCCCTCCCGAATGTATCCAATTGATCCCTCCAAGTCCCATTCTTCATTGGTCTCTATCACATTCACTCCTTCACCTCTGTGATCCGGGAAAGGATTGTTATGAATATTGGGTGTGACTTCTTTTGCCAGTATGACCTTGTTGTCTATATGTATCTGAATCTTGTCTTTTAAAGTGCGACACTCATTAATAGTATGGCCCTTCATGCATGAATGATAGGCACATGTCTTGTTTGGGTTAATCCAATGAGAAGAGTTTTCCATAGCAACATTAAGGATGGGTGTGGCATAACCAGCAACTTTATGTCTCTCATAAAATTGGTCTATGGGTTCGGAAATTGGAGTGTATTGTGTGGGTGGTCTGCGGTCGAAGTTTGGTCTTGGGTTTTGGTAATTTTGGCGGGCGGGTAGTGGTGAGTGATAATATGGGGTTTGGCTGTTATAGGTGTGGTAGGTGGCAGCAGGTTGTTGGAATCAGGGGGTGAAGACTGGTATGTGGGTTGAGGTGTTTGGTATGTGAGAGGAGACTTTGGAACTTGGGCTACCATTACAGTACCTACTTCTTTCTTTTTAGAGATACTTCCTGACTGCAAAGCTTTATTTGTGGCCTGGAGTGCTTCGAAATTTGTCACCATTCCACTCTTGATCCCTTATTCTATTCTTTCTCCTAGTTTGATGATATCAGAGAATTTATTATTTTCAATAACCATCATCCTTTCGTAGTAATGCGGGTCCTGAGCTTTGACAAAGAACTTATACATCTGTTCTTCTTCAAGTGCTGGCCTTTCTTTTGCAGCTTCAGATCTTCATTAGTAGCATACTCACGGAAGGTTTTCGTTGGTTTCTTTTTGAGATTTTGAATGTAGAAAACGTCTGGTGCATTTTCTGTGTTGAACCTGAATCGGTCCATGAAGTCTGACACCATGCTCACCCACTTAACCCATTTTTTCGGGTTCTGACTGATGTACCAAGACAAAGAATCTCATGTGAGGCTTCTCATGAACAACTTCATACGAATACGTTCATCTTTTCCCACTCCTACAAGTTTGTCACAATATGTCCTTAAATGAACCTTCGGATCACCAGTTCCATTGAACATTTCGAACTTGGGAGGTTTGTAACCCTCAAACAGTTCCATATCTGGTTGAATGCAAAATCCTCATAATTGAACCCTGCAGTGAGCTTCTTGAGTTCTTCCGCCATGTTCTTGATGAGAAGGTCCTTCTCGGTTGATTCTGGTATATATAGGCCTTGTTGTGGGGTGTAGGGTAATGTCTCCACATATATGGGATTTCTTTGATGAACTCTGGGAATATGGGCATAAGAGTGGTCATTGGTCGAGTTTTGAGGATCGCGAGTAGGTTGAGGTGCATTATGAGGGGTGTGATAAGTTGTGGCTTATGGGTACTGAGATGGATGATGATGGTGTTGTTGAGGAGTAGGTACCAGTGGAGGGTTATGATTTTGAGGAGGTGTGATGTATTGATGTGGTGCGGGAGGATTCGACGGTGGATTTTTGTTCTGTGTGTCTTGGGGTGGTGCCGGGTTTTGGGCTTTTGGATTTTGTTGGTTGATATCGGGGACGTTTAAGGTGAGGGAAAGGTATTCTAATTTTTGGACCTGCTCAAGTTCCCCTTGTAGCTCCGGGATTTTCTGTTCCAGGCGTAAGACCAATTCGTTCTATGCCGGAGTGTTTCGGCCATCTAAAGTTTCAACATTTTCTGCATTGTCCTTTTTGATACCTCTTAAATCATCCATCTTTCTTTTCCCTTTGTTTCTGCCTTTGGGATCACATGGTGGAGGATGAGGTGGAGGACCTCTAGATCTAGTGTGATATGCGGATGGTGCAAGTATGCACGAACCAACCTTGGGGAAAGGAAATAATCAAAATACAGAAAAACAAAAGGTAGCCAAGTCAGTAAGGGATACTGAAAGAATGCTCGCAATATTAAATATGTTTTGCAAAATCACATAATAAATCACGTCTTAATTTGGGGGACCTCGTTGTGGCCGATGTAGGCCTAAGAAACACATAGACTTGGAGAAAATTAATGCCAATAATTGCATCATTTCATTAATGCAAAAATGAATCAAATCCTTACTAAATCAACAATAATAAGAAAGTTACTAATGGAATTTGTCTTGTTACAATCGTAATCTAAAACTAAGTTAGAAAGTAGTAAACAACATCATTTCCTAATCTACTTAGCCCAAGAAGTACCTTCTCCGTGCTTGTCTCTCTTAGCTCCATCAATCAGGTTTCCCAGGTCACGTATATCCAACAGTAGGTAAGCCTTTGCTAGATGCCCTCCCTCATTGCCATCCTTTTTCTGACAATCTGAAGTCTCTTCCTCATCTTTCCTCAAGCTCCACCAACCCTTGCTCCAAATATTCCAATCTCTTTGTTGACTTAGTATCAATTTCCCTCCATTCGTTGATTGCTTCCATATCCATTTTGTGTTGTTCCAGATGCCTAGCTTCAGACTCGAAGGCCCTTTTGCGTAACATCCTATACATTACTTGTGCTTCAGCAACGTCATTTATGATCCTGTTTTTCATATTAATTCACGTCTTGACGTCTCCTGCTATATCGTCTACCAATCATGATGGGTAGAAGTACACATGGCCGGCATGATACCTGTATGGATTGATAGTATCCTCTTCCACAATGACCTTCTGGTTCCACATATGTTGTGCCTCGAACTTGAATGGAGTGATGTCCCCTTTAAATCTTCTTTGTACAGGACCATGTTAGAAACCCGAGGTAGAACCTGTTTCTTCCTTCTTGTCTCTTTACTCTTATGGGAGCATAAGGATAGATACCCATCAACCCGATCAGTACTAGATGAGTAGTCTCTCTTGACATGATGATAAACTCGCTGCTAGGAAACCATTCAAGCATCCAATGTACTTGCTCATCCGTCAGATTGCTGAAGAAACGTACCCAACTCACCGCATTTCCAGGCTGTGCAAACCTGTCAGGAATAAATTTCATCTTCTTTAGATAATGGTAAGTTGTGTAGTCATTCAATGGTTGAGGCAGAATCTCTTGGCGATATTCTCCCTTCTAAAAAATTTTCTAACAACATGACTTGCAGTAACAGATTACAACCTTCGAACTGCCCGAATCCCGGTTTACACCGATCCAGAGCGCGGTACATTTCAGCTAAGATCATGGGGATGATAGTATAGGTTTTTCCCTCGATGCCTTACATAAAAGTCTTGGCGACCATGGCTAGACGAGTATGGATCCTTCCCCCTTTCATTGGAAATATCAACAACCCCAAGAAGCAGATAATGAACACATAAACTCGACGGTGCGTCCAACCAAGGAAGTAATGGTGAGTTCATCATGATGAAGGTGATATGACTTGTTGTGCCCATAACGCTCATAAAGGAATTCGAATGGATGTATGACTTCTTCAAACAAAGCAACTCATCATTATTCATAAAACCTAGAATTTTTAGAAAACCGCGAGGGGTGCGATTATCTGGCACTAATAAACCTGGACTATTCCATGGAGGCTTAGCGAAGCCTCCTATTTCTTCTAGGAGAGGAGTCATTTCTATGTCACCAAAGCGGAAGACAACCCTTTTCTCATCCCAAAACATGGTAGCAGCCTCGATCAATTCCCTATTTGGTCGGATGTCTAGCAAGGACGGCGAATTGCCAAGGACCCTTCTCACATGATTCTTGTTACAAGGTGCGAGATTTTTCCACAAATCAAGTAGCAGAGGTGGGATGTTTTGGACCATGCCGAACCTGGGGACTTCATACTTCATTTTCTGCAAACAAATAAGGTTAGTCTTTCCCTCTCCAAATTTGACTATTCACACATTATTGATAAACATATTGGCATATTTTCTGCAAGTAATGCACATAACATGACGGTGCCCATTGGGATTGTGGAAATCCGGTCGGACTTTGGACAAGGCTTATCATAGCGGGCTATCACGTTCACAACGTTCTAACCCGTACTAGGTTTGGCATGATGCATGTACATTTAATGTTGGAGTAAGGTTTCTAGAATGGCCTATAACGGTACTCTCAAGTGGACAACTTGAGAGGGAAAGGCATGTGACTGTCGACTGCACCGCTGATCGACTAGTCTACCACAAATATGCCTTTCCGATTTTAAAAGGGTAATTTTGGAAGAGTACGGACACTCATTAAGCGACGCTATGTTGATAATTGGCACGAGTGGTGTATGACGTGGAGCATGCTTTATGCAGAGATAATAACACATTTCCAAGTATTTGCATGATAAATATGTAAAAGCAGTAAATGCAGTAAAAAGGTAAAATATAAAAAACATAAGAAAGAAAGACAAAGGAAGAAGTTAGCTCATGGAATATATACGAGAATGTAATAAAGCAAATTAGGGAGTAGGGATGGGAGAATCATGATATAGCAATCTTTAAGCCAAGTAAAGAGCAAACATGGAAAACAATGGTGAACGGGGAAGGGATGTGCATGTCATAACAAACTTAAGTAAATAAAGGCGGGGAAGGGAAGGGATGTGCATGTTATAGCAAATTTAAACATATAAAGGTGGAAAAGGGAAGGGATATGCATGTTACAACAAATTTAAACATATAAAGGCGGAGAAGGAAAAGGACGTGCATTTATAATAATACACATAAGCCAAGTTCATTATGGTAAGAGCCTAAGTTTAAATCCCCAGTAGAGTCGCCATGTTGTTGCGTCCTGTTTTCTCACGAAAGCGGGCTTTGACATATTAAAAATCTTTTGGATAGGATATGGGGTGTTAAAGAAGAAAAACGTTTCCACCTAATGATTGTACGTTGGGGCACCTATTTTGCAGATAACTCTGTTTGACTAGTCAACGCCACCAAAGATTGGGTAATGGCTCAAATTACCTCAAATAGAAGGTGTTAGGAACTCTTCGAAGTCCACAACTGTGGGTCCTGGAAGAACTTAAGACTATGAGGATTATAATTAGGCAAGATAAACAAAGAGAGTATGGGTCAAATGAATTTATTGACACAATGAGAAGTAAAGATTACAAGGATATAACTATTAAATCTATTTTAGATGATTATATGAATAAAGAAGGGGGGGGGGGGGTTCCTATGTTTTTTAGCCTAAAGGATCACCCCATGTAACATAAATAATGCTTCGTAACTCCCTTGAGGTAGGGAGTTACTTGTATTATTCAGCGGGCATAGACTATCATCTCCTGCTACCCGATTACTATGTTTAAGTTACCTAAAAGCGCTCTAATTCAATTCTAAAACGTACCCTATGCGTGCACTACCCGTCCCATGCCTGTGGTCCAGGAGGCATTAGACCTCTATTTAGGTAGTTCTAGACTTTACTTAGGCTGCTCAAATGTTAAAAAAGCTAGGCGACATACAAAACACGTAGGACTTCAGATAAGGGCAATTAAGGGCTCAAGTTAACCTCCACACTTAGCCTCCACACTTTTGTTATGGAGTGCATACAAGGTCGTAGTGAGACTGTTTTTACAATATTATTTCTTCTTTGGATCACTATGCTTATGTTGAAGCCTTCTTCCTTATTTCCTAAGCTAGTCTTTTATTGTAGCACTTAGGGAAGACCCTCTGACTCTTGTAAAGCCATGAGCTTTTTACATCGTATACGCGACGAAATTTTTGATGTACTTACTCGCCTATAATTATCCTTAGTTACTTATCTATGCACCTTTATGCTCGTAGGGTTACTTCTAAACTGAAATTTTGACTATCTCCCCAGTGGCACTCTCTTTTATTTTCGTAATACTTATACGGTACCTTTAACTACTCCAACTCTATCTTAATATTTCTTAAGGATTACGATGCTATATCTGTGTGACTCAATTTCCTTTGTAGAGTTTCACTACGTTTATCTTGCATGATCCACTAATTTACATGAGACCTCTTGTCTAGCCATAACTAGGCTCTTCTTGAATCAACTACTAACTACTCGTTTAGTCCATGCTCATATTTTTGTATTTTGAATAACCTCTCTTGGGTTCTGTCTTTTGTCTTAACTTACATTTTGCCCTGGACCCTGATGTATCAAGTGTCCACTCTCAAGCTCTTCTCTTTTATTACTCCTTAGATCACCACCACTAGTTTCGAACCGCCGAACCTTACTACTTTCCTCTTTCTCCAACCCATATAATGGCGAAAAAATCCAAAACTATTCCACATAAGGAAAAAACTTCCTCTTCTTCTTCACGGCCAACCGACGATAAAACGTTAGTGGAACTACTTCCTGAGAAGTGTGTTCCCGGCCCGTGCATTCTTAAATCTGACTTTAAAATCGAGAACCCTCCATTGGTCCCCGGACAATGTGAGCACGTATCGAGGTATATATACTCGATAATTGTGGGTTACCTCGAGAAAATCAAATAAGATTGCAACTGGGGGGACAAAGTTGTAGAGATCTCTTCCCCTGAAGAAAGCAATACTACCCACGTGAAAGGGTATCTAAGTGTTTCCACTTATCCTTTCACGTTGGGCCCCCTCGATCCAGCCATCATTGACTTCAGCCGTCAATATCAGTTGAATCTAGGCCAAATACATATTTCATTTTGGCGTATTGTGATCATGCTTCAGTATTTCACCAACAAGGCTAAAGGGCTGTCGTTCACCTTCGACCACCTTATCCGATTATACAGCCCCTATATCTTTCGAGGATGAATCAAGCTACAATGTCGAGAGACCAAGGCTCTTTTCTCAAGCATCGCCGAGGAAAAAGACCGAGGGTAGATGGGTCGGTTCGTTCAGGTGAATACATGTGATCTCATCCCGAAGGAGAAAATGCCATTTCCCGAGAAATGGAACCCGAAGCGTAAGTAGCACTGTACTCATTGGTTTTCATGTTATGTTTCATTTTATGCTTCATTTAATCACTTCTTTCATTATACAATGTTTTCTTGGATGCCTCGAGTTGTCCCTGACCTCGAGAACTGGGTACGAAGGCTGGCTTCGACTTCTTCCTACGTTGAGTTGTTGGCGCGACTTTGAAAAAGGTCGATAGGAAGCAAAGAACCATGGTAAGTTTCCCCTTTCTCATTTCTAAGGCATTGGTTATACTTATTTTACTTACTTAGTCTTTTCTTGTGCATGCCTGAACAAAGATGCAGTCTTGAGGCCTCCGAGTAGTGAGGAAGAGGCTATGGCCCCGGCTCCGAAGCCGGTGAAGGACAATAAGAGAAAGAGTGTCTCAACATTCGAGGACCCTAAACCCAAAAAGACAGAAGCTCGGAAACCCATGGGGAACCTTAATATGGAGTCCGTCCAAAGGCTAAGGGAAGAAGAAGATGATGAAGGTGAAGATGGTGACTCGGCGCTGGTAGCCCGAGTGAGGAAGACTGTCGAGACCGAAAAGTCCTCTAAACCGGCGGCAGTTGACGAGGCCCTACCTCGTGCTAAAGACGTTTCAGGCAAGGTCCCCGAATCAACTGAGGTGGAGACTGTCTATCCTCGAACGATAATCATATCATAGGGGACTGGTCCCGAGACCCCTAGAGCCGAAAAGAGCGCCCTGAGTAACTCGCTCGCGGCAGTGACAACAGGTCTCTCACCATCTCTACCCGCATTTCCCGAAGAGACCACATGGGATGTGCAAGCCATAAGGACTCCTGAAATAAGCGGAGTCCCATGTGTAGAGGATCCTTTTCGGGATTGCTTTACCGGGGTTGAGGATGCCTCCGATCTCAACGATGCACCCAACCTCTTCGAAGAGGCCCAACGTCTTCTGAGCCGAGTAAGTATTAATTTTGTTGTTGTAGCTTTCTTTTATTTTCCTTTTCTCTTCCTAACTTCTACCTTTTCTCATACATGCTTTCTCTAAATCTCGGGCCGACTTAAGCCAATGTGAGGCCGATCTACAAAGGCTTTCAGTGGAGAGGAACACTCTTAAGCTTCTCTGTGGGCAAAAGGACGAGGAGATCAAGGTCCTTCGAGATGATCTGGATAAGAACCAGTAAGGAGGAAACCGAGATGAACGAGCAGGTAACAATTCTCTTGAAAACATATCGGCTCGATTCAAGGGTGGAAGATAATATTTCAATGTCACGGTTGCAGCAAAAGATTGAGAGAATCGAGCTATTCCAGAAGGAGGTCGATTAAGCAAAAGTTGACTGCTACAAGTGGAAAGAAGGCATGGACCTCTTTGCTACTGAGAAGGAGACTGCCTTGGCTCAGTTGTCGTCAGTCGAAGTCCAACTTCGAAGTGCAAAGGACAAGTACTCGGTTCACGCTAAGAGGGTCTAAGATCTTGAAGCTGAACTCGCAAAGGCCTAAGTTGAGGCCGAAAAAGCAAAGGTCGAGGCCGATAAATTGGTGTCCATATATCTAGTTTATGCCGAGGCTGCTCAAGCACAACTGAGGGACGTTTCCGATCAAGCTCAATGGACTATCGAGCTAGATAAATGCCAATATCAAAGAGAGACCCTCGAGGAGATTCATGTCTAGGGATTTGACCTTTCTGAGGAGATAGCTTAGGCAAAGGAGCATGAAGATGATGCCAGGCTACTGTCTTCTTCCGACAACGATGATGACGATGAAGGCAGAAAGAGCGAGTCAGATAATGGTGAGGGGCCCAAGGAAGAAGATGCCCCCGAGGAGGGAGTCACCCCTAAGCATAGCTAGGGCACTTGTATTTTTCTTTTCTTTGTGTAGGACACCAACTGGTCCTTTGTAAATATCTTTGTTCAAATATATATATAAGAATATTTCTTTTTTTTATTCCGTCTCAATTTTTTCCTTGTGATAATTTCAATCTACTTTGTGCCTTGTAAAATTTTGATATAATTTATGCCTTGTGAATAATATGTTTCACTTCGATACCTCTTAAGGTTTTTCGAGGGCTGATAGTATCGAAGACCTTTGATTACATTGGCGAGGGTAGCCTTTTTTAACCGGCTTTCAAAAGAATTCGAAGGACTATTTGTTTTGCGGAATTTGGACATCTCCGAGCCGCGTTAGTTTGGCCGTAGCCTTTGGGTCTACCTCTGGGCTTATTTTTTTAACTTTTTCAAAGTGTTAGTCCCCGAGTAGGGTTGCCTCGTTAAAAAACTAGTCGGAAAAACCCATTTGGGATAAAACCCGGTCGAACACCTGAAAATCAAGTTAGTGTAAAATATAAATGAACAAGGATAAGGTCATACCTTAACAATAATATCGTTTGAAGAGTGATATGTTTCAATTATTTGGTAGTTTCTCGCCTTTTATCGTGCCAAGCTTGTAGGATCCCTTTTCGACGATATCGAGGACTTGATACGGTCTTTCCAAATTTGGGTTGAGTTTTCCTTCATTAGGGTCTCGAGTATTGAGGGTGACTTTTCTCAGAACTAAGTCCCCAATTTTGAAGTGGTGAAGGTTGGTCCTTCGATAAAAATACCTTTCCATGCATTGTTTTTGCGCGGCCATTCGAGCGAGGGCGGCTTCCCATTTTTCACCTAGAAGTTCGAGGCTCGTACTCATAGCCTCGTGATTCGACTCTTCCGTTGCATATCGAAATCTGGTGCTAGGTTCCCGACTTCGACCAGATCAAGGGTTCGACACCATATGCTAAGGAGAACGGTGTTGCCCCAGTAGTGGATTTTGAAGTTATTCGATATGCCCAACGGACTTCGGGTAGAATTTTTCTCCACTTTCCCTTGGCGTCGTTCAACCTTTTCTTCAGATTCTGAATGATGGTCTTATTTGTCGATGCAACCTGTCTGTTTCCACTAGGATGATACGGTGTCGATAAGATCCTTTTTATTTTGTCATCTTCGAGAAACTTGTTAATTTGATGCGGATGAATTGTTTTCCATTGTTGCATACAATCTTGGAAGGTATCTCGAATTGGCATATGATATGATCCCAGATGAAGTCTATAACTTCCTTTTTTCCCGAATGATTATGCTTCAACCCACTTAGAGAAGTAGTCAGTCATAAATAAAATGAATTTAGCTTTACCTGGGGACGATGGCAGAGGGCCGACGATGTCCATTCCCCATTTCATGAATGGCCACGGGGATAAGACTGAGCGAAGTTGTTCTCCGGGTTGGTGGATCATCGGTGCATACCTTTGGCACTTATCGCATTTTTGAATGAATTTTTTAGTGTCTTTCTCCATTTTGGCCCAGTAGTATCCTGCTCTGATCACCTTGTGAACTAGCGATTCGGCACCGGAGTGATTCCCGCAAGTACCCTCGTGAACTTCTCGAAGGACATAATATGTGTAACCTGGTCCCAAGCATACCGCCAATGATCCATCAAACATCCTTTTGTATAATGTTCCATCTTCAGCTAATGTAAATCGAGCAGATATTGTACGTAGAGTTCTTGATTCCTTAGGGTCCGATGTGAGCTTTTGGTTTTTCAAATACTCAATATATTTATTCCTCCAATCCTATGTTAGGCTTGTGGAGTTTATATTCTGCATGGCCTTCTTCGGTCATTGACTTTGAGAGTTGTATGACAGTCCCCGAGTTGATTTCGTCGCCTTCGACTGATAACCCTAGATTCGCAAGGGCATCGGCTCAGCTGTTTTTCTCTCGAGGTACATGCTGCAAATTCCATTCTTTAAAACGATGTAATGTTACCTGCAATTTATCCAAATACCTTTGTGTATACGGCTAAAATCGGGAAGATCGATTTTATATTTATTGTGGCATTATGGGGACCATCAACATGAGGCTTGAAGTGTTGTGCGAGGCCCAACCCCGACCACCAGCCTCGAGGCAATACAAGTCGGTGACTGTCACAAACGAGCAACCCGAGAGCGAGTGCGGCCAGGTCTGCAATGAAAGTACAAGTTCGTACCGTGACCTTAAATAGATGTACCAGCTATTATATTTTGTAATAAATGCTCATGTACTATGTTGGGATTTCCCCTCCTATATAAAGGGGACCCTTATCACTTTTTGGCACACATGATATTCAATACAAGGAACAAGAACATTCTCTGATTTTTACTCAAACATTCCCTATTGTTTCTTTGTTAACTCATTTACTTACATTTATTGTATTTCATCAATTGATCTTCATTTATTGCCCCTTATTGATCATAAATAGCATACTTCGAGAACCATAAAGTTGTTATAGCTTCATCGGTCGTCCATCATTAACCCCGAGCCTCGACTTCGAGGACCTGCCTAGGCCAGCTCTGAACCTCCGATTGGATGTTGTCTGGTTTGCTTATTTTCGATTTCATATTGCTCTTACTATATTTGCTTCGATCACACCTAGGATCAACTGCTTAACAACTAGCATTAAAGTAAATCGCATATTTTTAGGACCACGTAATCAAATTTAATTGTAACTACCGTTTTCAAGGTAAACAGTTTGGCGCCCACCGTGGGGCTGAAAATAATATTGATTGTTTTAGTGTTGGTTCACTGAAAAACAAAAGTTACTTTTCACGCTTTTTCTTGCCCAAGAATTTTTGATTGCAGGTCAAAATGTCTTACTCAACGAATGCGTACGAAAGTAGCAGCTTTGAGGACTTTGGAGAGAATGGTATAACCATCCCAAGTGTTGGTATACAGTTGCAAAACCCTGGTAGCACACTGGAGCTAACTCCTGTGGACGCGGACTCAAGCAACGACCAGCACGACAATGTCAACTCCCACACTGACAGGAGTGCGCACTGAGAAGGAAAACATGGAGGATGGGGAACTGCCACTCAAAGGAAAAGAGGGATCAGTCTCTAAGTGATCTTCGAAATGCTCCAGGCACAACAAACAACGATTACCCAGCTGCAAAACCATCAGAAAATCTTGAGCACATCGGCACCGGGAACAACCCCCCGAGCCCGACCAGTACCAGAGAGGTCGAGAAACAAAGGGTTTGCAGCCGATCCCACTATCCTAAGAATACTCGAGGGTCTCACCAGAAGAATAGAGTCAAGGTTCCCATAAGGAAAGACAGGGCCACGAAGAGAAAGGTATCGACCTTACGTCGAGAATCATAGGAGCATCGCGAGGATCAACGCACCCCAAATCGATCCAAGGATAAACCGAAGCCAAGATCATCGAAGGGTGGTAGACAAAGTTGGGTTTGGTAGGCGCACAGAGTCGGTGAAGGTATTCCGATCGATCAAGGGAAACTTCAGGAATGACTTTTCGGACATTGTATCGGCCATGAGTGGAATCAAAGACACCAGGTGGCCAAAACCCGTACTGTTAGACCCTTCACAGAGGAACCCTAACCTGGTGTGCGAGTTCCACAGTACCCACGGTTATAGAATCGAGGATTGCAGACAACTCCAAGGGAAAGCAATCCGATTAGCTAAAAAGGGTATCTCCAAGAGTTCGTCAGCAGCCGAATCATAAATATCCCCCAAGGAAGGGCAACAGCTCGAAAAAGCAGAGCAGGAAAACTTCGGCACTCTGTTCATATGATCATCGGGGGAACTGACATCCCTCAGGGAGCCGTGATTAAGTGGGCAAAAATATCAGGTGCAGCGGCAGGACAAATTCGGGTCCATATGCCCGAAGATATCCTTGCATTCAGCAACAAGGACCTCGAGACCCCGCCTCATCCGCATAACGATGCGCTGGTAATTTCCTTTCTCTTGAATAACGTTCAAATTAAACGCGTACTTATGGATCTAGGTAGTTCGGCCAACATAATCAGGTCGGAAGTAGTGGAACAACTCGCGCTGCTCAACCAAGTCATACCTACTTCACTAACCCTCAACGGATTCAACATGGCCGGAGAGGCGAAGAAGGGGGAGATTATCCTCCTGGTTAATAGAGAACAACACGCAGCCAGAGAGATGTTCGCGATCCACAATGAGGTGCCAACACCTATGGTCCCCCCCTCCCCTCCATCTCGGAGGAACCAGGGGGGATACCGACCCCCGAGGATGACAAAGAGGACTTTCTCGCCCCCCGCACCTTCGTTTCCCCCGAGGAATCGGACGCAACTAAATCAACTATTGAAGAATTAGAGCAGGCCATCCTGGTTGAGCATTCCCTGGATCAAAAAGTATACCTCGGAACGGGATTAACCCCCGAGCTCATGAAAAATATCATTCAATTCTTTATCAATAACATCAACTGTTTCTCTTTGTCCCATTTAGACATGACAGGGATCCCACCCGAAATAACCACCCATCGGCTGAGCGTCAACACCAGGTTCAAGCCAGTAAAATAGAAAAGGAGACCTCAATCCGAGGTAAAACATGCATTCATCAAGGACGAGGTAACGAAACTCCTCAAAATAGGGTCAATTAGGGAGGTGAAATATCCCGATTGGTTGGCCATTGTGGTGGTAGTCCCCAAAAAAAGGAATAAGTTAAGAATGTGCGTAGATTATAAAGACTTAAATAGGGCATGCCCCAAAGATTCATTTTCGCTTCCCAACATCAATCTCCTAATCGATGCCACGGCCGGGCACGAGATCCTCACCTTTCTCGATGCCTACTCGGGGTATAATCAAATTTAAATTAATCCCGAAGACAAGGAAAAGACTTTGTTCATCACGAAGTACGGTACGTATTGCTACAGTGTAATGCCCTTGGGGCTGAAAAATGCTGGAGCCACGTACCAACGGTTGGTTAATAAAATGTTTGAATGACAACTAGGCAAGTCCATGGAAGTGTATATTGATGATATTCTAGTTAACTTCCTGCGCGCAGAGGACCATTTGACCCATTTGCAGGAAACGTTCGATATTCTCAGAAGTTATAACATGAAGCTCAATCCCGAGAAATGTGCCTTCGGAGAAGGATCAGGTAAATTTCTAGGCTTCATGGTGTCAAACAGAGGGATCGAGATCAATCCCGACAAAATCGAAGGCATCGAGGAAATCACGATGGTTAATAATGTGAAGCTCGTGCAGCGGCTGATTAGGCAGATAGTGGCCTTGGGCCGGTTCATATCAAAATCGTCGGATAAAAGTCATCATTTCTTCTCCTTGCTCAAAAAGAAAAATAGCTTTGAATGGACTCCGAAGTGCCAAAGTGCTTTGAAGAAATTGAAGCGATACCTGTCGAGCCACCTTTACTCCACACCCCAAAGGAGGACGAAACACTGTATTTATACTTGTCCGTGTCAGAGGTAACGGTAAGCGGTGTGCTGGTTTGGGAATAACAAGGTACGCAAGTCCCTGTCTACTATGTGAGTCGGACCTTGGGCGATGCCGAAACCAGGAATCCCCTACTGGAAAAGTTAGTCCTTGCACTAATTAGCGCGTCTCGAAATTTAAAACCTTATTTTCAATGCCATCGCATTTGTGTCTTGATGACGTACCCACTTCGAAACATATATTTCATAAACCCAAGTTATCGGGCCGATTGGCCAAATGGGCCATCGAACTAGGGGGTACGATATCGAATATCAGCCCTGAACGACTATCAAATCCCATATTTTGGCAGATTTCGTAGCTAACTTCATGCCCACCTTGGTTCCCGAATTAGAAAAAGAACTAATATTGAAAACAGGCACATCTTTCGGGGTATGGACCCTGTTTGCTGACGGTGCCTCAAACGTAAAAGGGTCCGGGATCAGCATAGTTCTAAAGTCGCATGCAGGTAGCATGATTAGACAATCTATAAATGCTGCAAAATTGACTAACAAAGGAGTCGAGTACGAGGCTGTGATTGCAGGTCTGGAATTGGCCAAAAGCCTGGGAGCCGAATTCATCGAAGACAAATATGATTCTCTCCTAGTGGTTAACCAAGTGAATGGAAGCTTCAAGGTTCGAGAAGACAGAATGCAGAGGTACCTGGACAAGACTCTAGTCACACTACATCGCTTCAAGGAGTGGACCCTAACCCACATACCTCGAGAGAAGAATAGCGAGATTGACACCCTCGTGAATCTGGGATTGTCCGTCGAAGAAAATGACATACTCCCTGGAGCTGTTGTTCAGTTAACCAAATCAGTGATCGAGGAAGGCAACGCCGAGATCAACTCCACCAACCTGACATGGGATTGGAGAAACAAATACATCAGCTATTTGAGATATGGGAAGCTGCCCGCAGATCAAAAAGAATCGAGGGCCCTACGAACCAAGGCAACCAGGTTCTTTCTCGACGAAAATAGCACTCCATACAGAAGGAACTTCGATGGGCCCTTGGCGGTATGCCTGGGACCGGGTGACACAGATTATGTTCTTCGATAAATCCACGAAGGTACCTGCGGGAATTATTCTGGCGTCGATTCCTTAGGTCAAAAAGTGATCAGAGCAGGTTATTACTGTGACAGCATGGAAAAAGATGCCAAGGAATTCGTTCGAAAATGCGACAAATGCCAAAGATTCGCACCCATGATCCACCAACCCGACGAACAACTACATTCAGTCCTGTCGCCATGGCCGTTCATGAAGTGGGGGATGGACATCGTCGGACCCCTACCAACGGCACCAGGTAAAGATAGATTTTTTTTTATGACCGACTGTTTCTCGAAATGGGTGGAAGCGCAGGCCTTCGAGAAGATAAGAGAGAAAGAAGTCATTAACTTCATCTGGGACCATATCCTATGTCGATTTGGGATTCCCTCCGGGATGACCTGCGATAATGGGAAGCAGTTCATCGGAGGCAAGGTAACAAAGTTCCTCGAGGATCACAAAATCAAGAGTATCCTGTCGACGCCCTACCACCCCTATGCCAACGGTCAAGCTGAGTCCACAAACAAAACCATCATTCAAAACTTGAAGAAGAAGTGAGAAAGCGCAAAGGGTAGATGGAGGGAAATGTTGCCCGAGGTCCTATGGGCATATTGAACAACTCTAAAATCGAGCACGGGGGAGACGCCATTCTCTCTGGTGTATGGGTCTGAGGCTTTGATACCGGTCGAAGTGGGGGAACCAAGTGCCAGGTTCCGGCATGCTATGGAGAATTCAAACAACCAGGCCATGACCGCGGCTCTCGAACTACTTGATGAGAAATAAGAAGCTTCACTGGTCCGGATGGCCGCCCAAAAATAGAGGATCGAGAGGTACTATAATAGAAGAATGAACTTCCGACATTTTGGAGTCGGGGACTTAGTCCTAAGAAAAGTCACTCTAAAAATTCGAAACCCTAATGAGGCGAAGCTAGGCCCAAGCTGGGAAGGTCCATACCGTGTCCTCGGAGTAATCGGCAAAGGATCCTACAAGCTCGGCACCATGGAAGGCGAACAACTCCCGAGCAATTGGAACGTATCCAAGCTCAAACGATACTACTGCTAAGGTAAGACTATGCCCCTGTTTCAATTCATTTTTCCCGAGCTAACCTTCTGCAGATATCCAATGGAAAACAAAGGAACATCTGTCAGCTTCAAAAGACCCCTAGGTTTTCAAACGCGTTGCACTATTTTCCTTCGATCGGGTTTTTGTCCCTAAAAAGGGTTTTACTAGCAACATCTATGCTCTCCCCAGGAGGAACTTAAAAAATTATTCATGTCTTCTCTCCAATCAACCTCAAATACTGGGGGGGGGAGGCATCGCCCCGGGAGGTCGCCTCCTCAAACAAATCAAAGTGAGCCGAAGAGGGTTCGATAGGAAAATGATGTATCGGGCCAAACGGTCAAATGAAACATGTCCGCATAGAAGGGTCGAACCCTCGATGTTGAAAACGTGTATGCTTGTATCAAACAATCAAAGGAGTATTTTTTCCATCAAAACACTTTCGCAATTCAAAGAAACTATTTTTTTTTTCACAAGGAAAGGTCCCAGGGCCGAAAAACCCTCGATGTCTCGGGGACTATCACCCGATCAATATTGTCAAAACCTGAGGTCGTAAGATCCCAAGCGGGTAACCTCGGGCGTGTTCGAAACTGTAAGACCTCGAGTAAGGCATGTCCAGATCATACAACCTTATAAAAGGCACAATCCCGATTTCAAAGTCAAGGCTATATATTCAAACTTGTAAGACCCCCAAAAAGGCATACCCTCGAATATAGATGCCGAGGATACGATACTCGGGATTAAGGGCTCTAGCCAAACACAAAGAGACTCCGGTAGACAGGCTGGTAGAGATGAAATTGGAGCAGTTGATTTTTTTTTTTCACTTTTTTGTTTTGGACTCCACAAGAATAGACATCGGTACTCCAGTGCATTTCTCCGTCTGAATCAGAATAAATATGTTTTCGAACCTTCTCTTTAAAATTCAAAGTGGATATTCCTGCGCGAATCTCAACAATTACTTGTTCTGATTCTACACGAACACGACTCGGGGACGCCTGACCGTCGTGATCAAATCAAATCCTTCGATATTACTTCGAAAATAACCGGTTAAATCATGCTACCCTCGGCCTAAATAAAAGAGCTTCGATCATTTTCATGTCATCTCCAAACAATGAAAAGGCTTCGAAACAATTCAGCCATAGGGAAAAACCTTCCGAGGTGCTCACCTATCGTCGCATAACGACTCATAATCAAGGTTCTTATCGAACCGTGGAAGAGTCGGACGAACGCAAAAATATCAAAGGCCTTAACGAGGGAAAACATAGCCATACTAAAGGTCGTATTGACCTAACGCGTAAGAGCCTTGACACTAGCTTAAACAGCCTACGGGCTAATTCAAAACCTAAAGGGTCGATGAGCTCAAGTTGTAACCCGACTCGAAGACTAAGCCCGAAATGGTTAACTAAAAATGCGTAAGAGCATTGACGCCAGCTTAAAGAGCCTCCGGGCTAATTCAAAACCTAAAGGGTCGATGAGCTCAAGCCGTAACCCGGCTCGAGGACTGAGCCCGGGATGGTTAACTAGAAACGCTTAAGGGCATATGCATAAGAGCCTCCGGGATGACATCAAAAGGCCTAAGGGCTGATCAAAGGTCGCATTGACCCCATACTAAAAATCCCAAATGACAACTCAAAAGCCTCAGGTCTACAAGGATAACTAAAATCACCCAAGGGCCAACGAATAAGAGCCTTGGAGCTAGAATAGAAGCATTCAATGGCCGGCTTCAAGACCTAATGTAACGACCCGACCGGTCGTTTTACGTTATCGGACCCCGTTCCCCTGTCTAAGTCTTCCCATAGCGGCTTCTTGTGATTTGTGACTTGCGGGGACTGGTGGTTCAGGATTTGGAAGTGTTTTGAGCAATATAGGAACACTTGGTTCCTTAAGGTTGGCCTATTTGGCCAAGTTTGACTTCGGTCAACATTTTGAGCAAACGACCTCGGAATCGAGTTCCGACAGTGTCAGTAGCTTTGTATGATGATTTCGGACTTGAGTGTATGTTCGAAATGGGTTTTTAATAACCCGGGAGCATTTTGGCGCCCGATATGGAAATAAGGATTTCCTTCAATTTGAAATTTGGTTTGGTACGTGATTTTATGATATCGAGGTCCGAATGAAATTCCGAGATCGAGAATAATTCTGTTATTTCATTTATGACTTGTCTGCAAAATTTGAAGTCATTCTGAGTAGTATAGGCCGGTTCGGCGCATTGAAATAAATTCTAGAACTCTAAGTTCAAAATGTTGATTCAATTTGGTCTTGGGGTCAAATTCTGAGTTTTGTTGTTGTTTTTCACGTTTAGGAAGTTCGAGCGAGTCCGTATCATGAATACAGACTTGCTGGTGCCTTTGGACGGGGCCCCGAGGGGCTCGGGTGAGTTTTGGACCCTCGGGAGCTGAATTCAAACACTAGAATTTTCTGTATCTGGTTTCCTTCTTCGCGTTCGCGGGTGGGTGGCCGCGTTCGCGAAAAAGGAATTGGGCAGGGGCTACGGATACTCTACACATTTGCGTTACCCATCCCGCGTTCGCGATGGGTTGGGCCACCTGGACATCGCGTTTGCGAAGGTCTAGCCCAGCTAGCCTCCGCGTTCGCGGGCCCTCCATCGCGTTCGCATAGGGTCCAGCCAATTGGGCCAGCCCAGCTGTTGTTTGTCTTCACGTTCGTGACCCCTCCCTCGCGTTCACGTAGAAGGCCCTGTGGGCCTGGCCAATTTAAAGCATCGCGAGCGCATTGCCCAGGGTGCGTTCGCATAGGGTAAATCCCTGGGCAGTGTATTTTTTTAGCGGGTTTAGTTCATTTTCCTCCATTTCCATCTTCTTCCTTGAGTTAATTGAGAGCTTCCAAGAGGACCATTCAACCTAGTACTTGAGGTAAGTAAATTTATTATTAACACCGAGTTTAAACATCAATTTCTAGTTAAATCCTCTACTAATTTATCAAAATCATGAATTTGGGTAGGAATTTTAGGGCTTTCGAGGGATTTGCAAATTGTCCGTTTAAGGCCATGAATTTAAGTAGAAATCACGTATTAATGATCCTTAGGCTATGAGAGAGTGATTCCTTCGAGAATTTTCGGAATTCGAGCGTGCGGGCCCGGGGTTGAAATTTAGAAATTCTTCAAGAATGTGAATTTTGGGATAAATGAGATAATCCCTTTTCTTTGAACATGAATTGATGTAATTATACTATATTTGGCTAGTTGCGAGCCCTCGAGAGTAGAGTTCGGAGTTCCGGGCGCATCATTGATCCGAGGGGTAGATTCGACACGAGGTGAGTCTCCTTTCTAACCTTGTAAGAGGGAATTGTCCCCATAGGTGATGTATATGCTATGTGTAATTTGTTTGGGGGCTACGTACGCACCAAGTGACGAGAGTCCGTACGTAGCGGCTATCATTTTTATGTCCGGGTAGTTAGACCCACATCATGCCCTATATGTTTCCTTATAATGCCTTGCCTTATATGCTTTCCTATAAATGCCTTATACGCTTCCTTGTAACGCCATATGTACTATGAGATCATGTTATGTATAGTATTGTTTCTCTGAGGCTTTATGGAAATTGTTGAATTGAAAGGAATTGGTTATGGAAAGTAAGTTTTATAAGTTATTGTGTGTGCATGTGACCGCTTCGCAATTTACATTCCGCGAGCGATGTGTGATTTCCCCCACTCTCATGGGAGCGGGCCGCACACCACGACGGATTGAAAGGTGCACTTTTGGGACGGGCCGATCAATCCTCGGCAATGCACTGAGATGATATAATTGAGAATGCACTTTTGGTACGGGTCGTTCGATCCTCGGCAGTGCATGGACGAAGTTGTACTAAGTTATGATATGGTTACATTGAAATACGCACTTATGGTTCGGGCCGTTCGATCCTCGGCAATGCGCAGACATGACTATGGTAAGCATGCACTTTCGGGACGGGACGTTCGATCCTCGGCAGTGCATAGCTATTTTTTCTTATGACTCCGTCCGGTTGTCTTATTCCTGTGTGCGCATGAGTATTTGGCATTGTTTCATGTATATTGACTTGTATTAGATATTTGGGGGAAAGAAAGTGATCATTGTTATTGTTCCAGTATTTTTCTTGGATTTCTGTGCTTTATACATAATTGCTACTCGCTCTCTTACATGTCTACTGCTTTTATTTTATCATTGTTATATCATACTGTTGGACCTTAGTGAGTGTCAAGTCGACTTATCGTCACTACTTCTTCGAGATTAGACGGGATACTCACTGGGTACATATTTATTTAATATGAACTCATGCTGCACTTTTGTACTTAACTGTACAGGTTCTGAGGCTGGTGCATCTGGTTATCAGACCGGATCTAGATAGTGACCGTAGCGGACTTGACTTCACAGTGAGCTGCTTCCTCTGGCGATCCCCAGCAGCACCATGGAGTTTCATTTACTTTTGTTTCCCGTCTATTCATGCACACAACGGGATTGTATATATTATTATCCTTTGTATATTCAGTTAGTATGCCCATGACACTCGTGACACTAGTTCCTGGCACACACGTAGTAGTTGTTTTGGGATTTTGGGCTGTATATATACGTTCTTGTATTTTGGCTCGCGCTTCTTTATAGTTACTCTATCTACCACTGAGTTATTATCTTTCGATATCACGATTTAACTTGTTAAATTCGGTAAATGGGTGAATAATTGAATCAAGTAAAGAGAAGCACTTAGTGAAATTTACGTTGGCTTGCCTAACCCCATCGTTGGGCGGCATCACGACCTGGATAAGGATTCTGGGTGGTGACACCTAAAGGTCAAAAAATTCAAGTCAAAACTTAACTCGGGGGAAAAACCCCAAACGATCGATCTTTGATCGCCAAGACATTGTTCGGCTAAAATAAAGACCTAAAAGTTTGTTTCGGATCCAGACCTCAGGCCGATAACAAACTGGCATTGTGATCTATTACAGAGGCGGAGCGAGAAATGTTGAAAGATGAAAGGCTCCCAATATATGTATATGGTGGAAAGTCAGAGGAACATATTTACGAAACTTGTGCCTAAAGTTCTTGCGAAGGAGAAAATAGATATAAACACAATCTATAACCAGGCTCGGCGACTGCCCAAGTTCGAGAAAGTTCCTGGCTCGAGGAGAATGTACAAAGCCTTAGGGATACCTCTATCCTCGAGTTCAGGCGAACGCTCAATTATTAAGCCCAAGGGCTATCCGAGTTCGAGCAGGTCCTCATTCGAGGACTATTTATTAAGCCTTAAGGCTATCTTTATTTCGAGCTCGGGAAAATTCCCACTCGACCATTAACGTCCGAAGGCTACCCAAGTTTGAGTAAATACTTATTCGGGGATTGTCCTCAGAGCCCCAGGACTATCCGTATTTCGAATTCGAGCAGACGGACATTCGACTATTGAGTCCGCTAGGCTGCCTGGGTTAGAGAAAATATTTGCTCGAGGACTATCAACGGGCTATCTTTGCTCCGAGGAGTCGAGACCCAGTTCTCACTTAACCCGAGTTTGAAAGTCCCGGCAACCCAAGTTCATATCAAATCAATCCTAGCTCAGTCAAAGGGATAGCGGAAAACCTTAAGGAGCATGATATTGTTCATACCGCAAGTCCGATATTCGGGCTAATCATCGGAATCATACACGCAGATTTTTACATGCAAAGGCAGAATAAAATTCAACACAGGATCAAAGGAATAATAAGGAAGCTCTTATATTAATAGGAGATATTTACAAAGTCCCCAAGGGACCCTTATACAGCAACAAAGAAGCATAAAACAACAGCCAAAAGGCCTAACCTATTGCCGAAGGCATATTCTGCAGGGTAACGTCCTCGAGAACCTCTTCCTAAGGGACTTCGTCTCTACCTTTTCAATCAGAATCTTCGAGACCCCTTCCGAAACAGAAATAGGCTAGGAAAGGGCTATAGCCCATCAAAAGCAGAAGCTTTTAATGGGCGGAGAAAATTGTGGCCTGGTGGAAAATTTTGCAAAAAAGGGTCTCGCCGGCGCTACTATTGTGAAGCCACTTCTTGAGACATTCTACCGGTGTGGGATGAAAAAGTTATTATATATTTCCACCTCACTCCTAGAAAAGCGAAGAGAGTGAAGTTCCACACCCGGTTGAAGTTAAGAGAGATGAGCAACGGTATAAGTATTTCATATCTTCCAATACAAAAAGCATTTGGTGCCCTTCTCTTATTTTCTCGGGCCGACAACAACAAAAACAATAACAACAACAAAAACAACCAAATATAACCTCGCTCAGTGGGCGAGGACTTTAAGAAGGAAGCCATAGCCTGACTCACTAAGCCACTACCGTGTGACCTTATGGCTATAGGTCTGAACCATAAAAAAAGGAATATGGAGGAGGGTATGGAGAAAGGAAAGGATCGAAGGTTGTTGAATAAAGAATGAGTGACGTTTAGTATCAAACAATCCCTCATTTATAGAGGATCGATAACCTTACTGACTGCGCAATCAATATTTTTGGGGAGACGAACCGGCGCATTACTTTTTGGAAAAATGAACCAGCAGTGAAATCAATGTTTCTAGGGAGATGACCCGATGGGACATTTCAAATTGTAACGACCCGGTCGGTCGTTTTGAGAGTTAGCGCCCCGATCCCCTAATAAATGCTTCTCCCATGTCTATTTATGCTATTGGAACTTGTCGGAGCGTTGAGTGGTGAAATTCGGAGTGATTTTGGACACTTAGTCATTAAATGTGGATTTTTGCTTTTGAAATCAGGTTGTAGCTAGAACTGTGTGAGGACGGATCCGGAATGGAATTCCATCTCACTCCGTTGGGTGATTCCGGGGTTAGGAGCGTGTTCGTAATGTGTTTTCGAGGCCGGTGGTAGATTTAGGCTTGAATTGGCGAAAGTTAGAATTTTGGCGATTTCGGCCGATAGGTGAAATTTTGATATCGAACTCGGAATGGAATTCCGAAAATTACAGCAGGTCTGTAATGTCATTTATGACATTTGTGCAAAATTTGAGGTCATTCGAACGAGTTTAGACGTGATTCGGCATCAGATGTGGATTTTAGAAATTTCCTAAGTTCTTAGGCTTGACTCTACGCATATTTGATGATTTTGAGGTTATGAGAGGTGTTTTTAAGGCTCGACCTAGTTTGAATAAGGTATTTGGGTCAGTTGGTAGGTTTGGTTGAGGTCCCGGGGGCCTCAGGGGTGTTTCGGATGCCCAACGGGTGAAATTCGACCCTTAGGAGCTACTAAATCAGTTCTGTTTCTGATGTCTCGCACCTGCGATGGTTTTTCCGTAGGTGCGGACACGTAGGTGCAGAGGGGGGTGCACACATGTGCGGGAGTAGCTCAGGCTGGCCAGTCTCGCAGGCGCGGAGGAAAATCCGCAGGTGCGGAGCCGCACCTGCGACCCAGCCACCGCAGGTGCGACCCCAGGCCTTTTAATGAAATTCTGCACCTGCGATAGAAATTCCGCATGTGCGGAACCGCAGGTGCGATCTTAGAGCCGCAGGTGCGAAATCCCAGGGCTTTTTATACCAAAATCTGAGGGTTTGAAATTCATAACTCCAAAATCGATTGAGAGCTCGGAAATTGGTGATTTTCAGTGGAATTCGAAGAGGAGAATCATAGGTAACGTTTTCTAACCTTAATCCAATTTTATATCAATAATCCTAATCATTTTCCTCAATATAATCAATAGAATTGGATGAAAAAACATGAAATTGGGATGAAACTTCCCCAAGTACAAATCTTAGGATTTAGGGAGATTTAGACGTCGGATTTTGATGATTCTTGTTCGAGTGAGTTAGTGAGTGAATGGGTGTTCGAAAAATATAAATTTTACCCGATTCCGAGACGTGGGCCCGGGGGACTTTTTGGGCAAATTTCCTAATTTCGTGTATTAGCTTCGAATTACTTAGCTATTTTGTTTCTTTGAAATGATATTTACATTATGCAATCGAATTGAATAGATTTGGGTCACCCGGAGTCGGATACTCATGGCAAAAGCGTGATACTGAGTTGATTAGCGCAGCCAAGGTAAGTGGCTTGCCTAACTCTGTGTTGGGGATTTTCCCTTAGGTATTTTCATACTAATTTTGCTATGTGGACGCCGTGTACGTGAGCTGACGAGTGCGTACACGGGTCATTGTGCTAAAATCCCACTTTTCCTTCCATGACATAACTCATTTTCATTCCTATATTACTGCTTTATGTCATAACTGAGTAGTTAGCGTAGGAATAAGCATGTCTACCTATCCTTACTTGAATTCCTCTTATTTGCTACTAATTGCACGATGCTTAGGTAGTTTATCTATTCTTGCCTGTTGTTTTATTGAACTATTTAATTAAACCATATCCGATAGACTTCTGCATCGCATATTTAAATTGGGTCTATGGACCGAGATCCGGGAGCTTTCCCCCTGTACTACATTCCATATTTAAATTGGGACTACGGACCGAGAATCGGAAGCTTTCCCCCTGTACCGCATTGCATATTTGCTGTTGAGATATATGTTGTGCTGAGTCGAGTGCTCTTCTTTATTATTTCCTTCAGTTCTCCTTTTAAATCCTACTATCATTGCTTATTTATATTTCACTATTTAGACTTATAACTGACTTGTTTTTAAAACTCAATAGAGCCTTAACCTGACCTCGTCACTACTTGACTAGGGTTAGGCTTGGCACTTACGGGGTACCGAATGTGGAGTAATCACGCCCTTTCCTGCGCATGTTTTCCCCATGTGCAGATCCGGTACCGGTACGCAGCTTTTTGGCTAGGAGTACTACAGCACATGCTCAGGAGACCGCGAGGTAATTCTGCCACGTCCGCAGAATCTCACGTGTCCCCATCTACTCTACTATAGGCATAGAAGATAGACATATCCACAATTTCCTTATTCCGTTGTATAGAGCTATAGTTGTATAAAGCTTGTGACTTGGTGATATTCTGGGTTTTGGGAAAGTGAAAGTGTTGATGCCGAGCGTCTAAGTTTTATAGTATTACTTCATCTTTACTGTTTTGTTATTATTTGTCTTGTTCTTCCGCAATTTAGGCTTACCTAGTCGTAGAGACTAGGTGCCGTCACGAGACCGTTCGGAGGTTAAATTCGGGTCGTGACACAAATCACCTCCTAAGCTTGCGTCATGAGCATGACGTCATCATAGGGGGGCCGAAGAGGATTCACATCGAGGTCGTTCCTTATCGTTTCACTCTAAGAAACACGGGGACTATCTGTATACGGCTAAAATTGGGAAGACCAATTTTATATTTATTGTGTCATTTCGGGGACCATCCACATGAGGCTTGAAGTGTTGTGTGAGGCCCAACTCTGAGCACCAGCCTCGAGGCAATACATGTTGGTGACTGTCACAAACGAGCAACCCGAGAGCCAGCGCGGCCAAGTCTGCAATGAAAGTACAAGTCTGTACCGTGACCTTAAATAGTTGTACCAGCTATTCTATTTTGTAATAAATGCTCATGTACTATGTTTGGATTCCCCCCCCCCTATATAAAGAGGACCCTTATCACTTTTTGGCACACATGATATTCAATACAAGGAACAAGAACATTCTCTGTTTTTTACTCAAACATTCCTTATATTCTCTTTGTTAACTCATTTTACTTACATTTATTGTATTTCATCAATTTTTCTTCATTTATTGCCCATTATTGATCATAAATAGCATACTTCGAGAATCATAAAGTTGTTATAGCTTCATCGGTCGTCCATCATTAACCCTAAGCCTCGACCTCGAGGAGCTGCCTAGGCCAACTCCGAACCTCCGATTGGAGGCAGTCTGGTTTGCTTATTTTTTATTTCATATTGCTTCTGTTGTATTTTCTCAGTATGTTGAAGGTTTCCTGCAAATGTGTTAAATTGTCCTCTACGCGTAGGGATTTAACTAAAATATCGTCAATATATACCTCCATTGACTTACCTATTTGTTCTTTGGACGTTTTGTTTACTAGGCGTTGGTAGGTAGCACCAGCATTTTTTAGCCCAAAAGGCATTACATTATAACAATATGTGCCATACTTAGTGATGAAAGAAGTCTTTTCCTAATCTTCTGGGTTCATTTGAATTTGATTGTACCCAGAGTAGGCGTTGATAAAACTAAGGATCTCGTGGTCGGCCTTGGCGTCGATCATACGATCGATGTTAGGCAGAGGAAAAGAGTCTTTGGGGCATTCCTTGTTAAAAAAACTTTATAATCAACACACATTCTAAGTTTGTTCCCCTTTTTTGGAACTACAACTACGTTTGTTAACCATTCGGGATATTTTACTTCCCGAATGGATCCTATTGAGAAGTTTAGTTACCTCGTCCTTGATGAATGCATGTTTTACCTCGGACTGGGGCCTTCACTTTTGTTTCACTGGCCTGAACTTCGGATCAAGGCTCAATCGGTGTGTTATGATCTCCGGTGGGATCCCTGTCATATCTAAGTGGGACCAAGCAAAGCAATCTATATTATCAATAAGAAATTTAATGAGTTTTTCCTGAGTCCGGGGGTTAACCTCGCCCCCAAGTATACCGTTAGATCGAGAAGGTACTCGATAGTATAAATTCAAAGACCCGTAAAATTTCTTGTTTAAAATAATGCCCGAATAAGTCCCCGAGTTGTTGTATCTATGGAAATTCTTAAAACGGACCTTGATTGTGTAAAAGTACCCCGGGATTTTAAAGAACTTAATTTTTTCAGAAATTTGGGTGTTATGCGACGCACTATGCTCGCATACACGTGCAAATCACTGCCCAACTGAAGGACAACTATGTGGTCCAATCTGCGACCGCATTTCGGTTATGTGGACCGCATAGCTGTCGCATCATTGCCTTTGAGTTTTGGGGAGGGGTGTTATGCGACGCACAATGCAATCGCATAACGTGTATGCATACCGCATAGTGGTCGCATACACGGGCAGAATGTTTTCAAAATTTTGCCCACCTTGGGGCCATTCTGCGGTCCAATATGCGGACCGCATGTCAGGAATGCGATCGCATTCCTGGCCGCATATTCGACACGGTCTTTTAATTTTCTAAATTTTTATACCCGACCCCAGTTTCATTTAACCCCTGCCCCCTTTCATTTTAACTGGTTTCTAAGCAAAATAGAGAGAAGTGAGAGTGGATTCTAGAGAGAGAAGTCCCCATCTTCCCCAAATTGGTCCACCATCTCTACCCAGGCTTGGAAGTTTATCGAGTAGTAGTCATCTTCTTCATCATAAAAGGTAAGTCTTCACCCTATTTTCTCAAATTCCAGGAATTTAACTAAGAATAAAACACACATAGGTTGGTTCTTGAGGATGAAAAGTTGGGACCTTGCATGCATGTGAATAATCTTCCATAACCTAGTAAAGGGAAGCAAGTAGAGTAATCTTTCACAAAAAAGGGGTTTAGTCAATCTAAGGGATTGCATAGTGTTTGATAAAATGCTCAAATGAATTCGAGACTCCTAATTCTAAGGTAAATATGTCGCATTGTGAACTAGATTTACGGTGCTAGGCGGTTCGGTGAATTGCAATAGAAATTAAAAAGGGAAACTCGACTCCGGGCATGTATGGCTAACTTTAATCTTTGTAAATCCCTTGTGGTTTTCGAGCATACGGTACGTGTATTGGTATGCTGAAGCGTGAAGTGTATTACTTGTTTGTCTTTAGTTGATCACCACACTACTATGCTATGTAAAACGGTGCTAGTAGGATAATGAATCCAAGATTATGAATGTATATGCTAAAGGCTATGTAAAGAAGTTGTATTCTTATTGCTGAAATTTTCTATGATTGAACTGTGATTTTGTCATTGTTGTTATGAGATGAGATTCATTGATGGGATCGGGTTGCGCGCAGCAACAGGGGAGATAAGGGTGATATGTGGGAAGTGATAAGGGTGTGATTGTGATTGTCAGGTCGGATCGGGTTGCACACCGCAACAGAAACACAACAAATGATTGTGATTGTCAGGTGGGATCGGGTTGCACGCCGCAACAGAAACAAAACAAATGATTGTGATTGTCAAGTGGGATCGGGTTGCACGCCACAACAAAAACACAACAAATGATTGTGATTGTCAGGTGGGATCGGGTTGCGCGCCACAACAGAAGAAATAAGGGTGAAATGTTGAGAAGTAACAAGGGTGGAGTTGCGATTGTGATTGTGATGAAGTGAAAATTGTGGAACTTCCATTGTGTATCTTTCTATGTCTTGTGCAGTGATTGTGTGACTCTCTGTCTGTCTCTTGCCTGTGCATTATTGAGTTTACTTAGAGTAAAGTTTGTTCATACATACCAGTACAATTCAAATGTACTGACGTCCCTTTGCCGGGGGCGCTACATTCTTGTGATGATTGTAGGTGGTTCTATAGCAGGTACTCCAGCCCACCGACAGTAGTGCCTCCTCTTCGTCCTACCAGCTGCTTTGGTGAGCCCCTCTCCTCTCGGGGCCCAGTGTAGTTCATTCCACCTCTTCTTACGGATTTTTATTTTGGTATTTGTGTAAGGTATAGCCGAAGCCTTGTTACCGGCAAGTATTATATAACTCCTTTGTACTCTTAGAGGCTCCGTAGACAGAAAATGTGGGTTATATACTTATGTATTTTGGGCAGTATGACTTCTAGACCATAAGTAAAACTGTGTGTTATGTATATTTTGTAAGTATTGCACTACATGTTGGTAATGACAGAATTCTATGGTTTAATTTCAGATTGTAAGAATGCGTCTTAATTATAATTGCATAAAGTACATCGGAAATTTCGGGGTAATACGTGGGAGGGAAAAAAGGAATCCAGGTCCGCTTGACTGGGGCTACCCGGTCGAGCGACGGTCGTGTCCCTTGGTTTTGGGGTGTGACAAACTTGGTATCAGAGCCTAAGGTTTTAAAAGAGTCCTAGGATTTCTCGGAGCCGTGTCTAGTAGAGCCCTTCTTATCGGTATGTTGTCGACCACATCTATAATTAGGGGGCTACACGGACATTTAGGAAATTACTCTTTTCATTGCTATTCTATATCGTGCGGTGAGGTAGAGAGTGAGAATGTCCTTGTCGAATTCGTGCTTTGTTCCGAAATTTTTCAGTAATGGCACCAAAGAAGAGAGCTTGACTCGGCCTTGAGGCGAATGCCACCCCAAGTGTGGCTGTTAATCATGTACCTGGTAGTGCGGGTGAGAGTGACTCCCCGGCCTTGAATTTCCCGGACCCTTCAATTCCGAATCAAAGCATTCCTGTTCCTACGGCAGTGGAGGGTGCTGCAATCCCTCCCGCTGATATTCCTGATCCCTCTACGGTTCCATCTTCCGGTCCCGGTACGTCCGAGGGGGACCTCAGAGGAGCAATTCATATGTTAACTCAGTTGGTGGCCGCTCAGGACCAAAGATCTCATGTTACCCCTGCGTCCTCCACCGGACAGGGAGATTTCGCCGGCTCCAGAGTCAACAAGTTTTTGTAGTTGGCCCCTCCAGAGTTCTCAGGTACGGATCTAGAGGCCAATCCACAGGATTTTCTTGATGAGATGTGCAAGACCCTTCGGGTGATGAAGGCTACAGGGATAGAGGGGGTTGAGTTAGCTTCGTACAGGCTGAGGGGAGCAGAATATTCCTGGTTCGAGATGTGGGAGGGTTCCCGTGGAGAGGGAAGTCCTCCGGCTAGATGGGGCGAGTTTGTGGATGCGTTCATGGATCATTTTTTTTCTGCCGAGACCGTGGCAGCCCGTGCTACTGAGTTTAAGGCCCTCAAGAAGGGTAGTATGAGTGTTTGGGAATACCACATGGAGTTCGTAAGGTTTTCCAAGTATGCTCCCCAGTTAGTGTCGACCATGGATGCTCGAGTTTGACGATTTGTTCAGGGTCTCAGTCGTTTGGTTGGGAATGAGGCTGCTACAACGGCTTTGCACTCGGACATGAATTATGGGAAGATTGTGGGATTCGCGCAGGCTACGGAGGCTAGAAAGCTGAAGATACGGGCAGACAGGGAGAGTATCAGCAAAGCCCGGTCGGTGGGTCACTCAGGGAGCGCAGTTTCAGGGGGGAGACCAGTTCGGGGGAGGGTCCCATCAGGGCCATCCCAATTTTATGCATAGTCTTCAGCGAGTGCACCGCCGTCCATGCACCGTTATCAGTCGAATAGTCATTGGATATAAGGATCCGACAGTAGGAGACACCATTAGTCAGGTCGTCCTGGAGGAAGGTTCCAGCAGTAAGGGAGGGCTCTGTGCCCTCAGTGCGGAGGGTTCAATACTGAGGCCTGTTATTTGGATCGCCCGATATGCTACAGGTGTGGGCTGAGGGGTCATCTTCAGCAGGATTATCGTGCGCCCAGCCAGGGCATGGGTAGGGGGTTTGTCTTGTCATCCGGTTCTTCAGCCGCCACATCTTCAGTGCGTCCTCCAGCTCCAGCAGGACGTGGTGTAATTAGGGGTGGGTCTCGTGGTATAGGCGGACCCAGCCGATTTTATGCTCTGAGTGGTCGCCAGAACGCGGAGGCTTCTCCAGATGTTGTCACAGGTATTCTGAATGTTCAAGCACTTGGTTGCTATGCTCTTATTGATCCGGGGTCCTCGTTGTCCTATGTTACCCCGTTTATTGCTTCAAGTTTTGGGATAGAACCCGAACAACTTCATGAGCCGTTCTCTGTATCAACTCCGGTTGGTGATTCTATTACATCAGCGCGAGTCTATAAGAATTGTGTTGTCACGGTATGTGGCCGCGTTACCACGGCCGATCTTATTGAGCTTGAGATGGTAGATTTTGATATTATTATGGGAATGGACTGGATTTATTCGTGCTTTGCTAAGCTCGACTGCCGAACGAGAGTCATGAGACTCGAGTTTCCAAATAAGCCGGTTATTGAGTGGAAGGGGAATGGTGTGGTGACGAAAGGTAGGTTTAGCTCCTGCCTTAAGGCCTCGAAGAAGATTAAGAAGGGGTGTATCTATCATTTGGTCCGGTTCGCGGACACCGCTTCAGAAGTGTCGGCCCCCGAGTCCGTGCCAGTTATGAATGAGTTTCTTGAAGTATTTCTGGACGAGCTTCCAGGGATTCCGCCAGATAGAGAGATTGATTTTTGGATTGATGTACTACCAGATACGCAGCCAATATCTATTCCACCATACAAAATGGCTCCAGCAGAGTTAAGGGTGTTAAAATAGCAGTTGAAGGATTTATTATATAAGGGGTTTATTCGGCCGAGTGTGTCGCCGTGGGGTGCTCCGGTTCTTTTTGTTAGAAAGAAGGATGGGTCGCTTCGAATGTGTATTGATTATCGGTCTGGGTATCATCAGTTGAAGATCAGAGAGCAGGATATCCCTAAGACCGCCTTCAGGACTCGTTATGGTCATTTTGAATTTTTGGTAATGTCCTTTGGGCTGACCAATGCTCCAGAAGATTTTATGGATCTTATGAATCGTATTTTCAAGTCATTTCTAGACTCTTTCGTGATTGTTTTTATTGATGACATCCTTGTCTACTCGCGGAATCGGGAAGATCATGCTAATCACCTCAGAGCAGTCCTACAGGCTCTTCATCATCACCACCTGTATGCTAAATTTTCGAAATGTGAGTTTTGGCTAGAATCAGTCGCGTTTTTGGGTCATGTTGTTTCCAGAGAAGGGATTCAGGTTGATCCCCAAAAGATCGCGGCAGTGAAAGATTGGCTTAGACCAACGACCTCGACGGAGGTTCGTAGTTTCTTGGGTCTAGTTGGGTATTATCGGAGGTTTGTGGAGGGATTCTCTACCCTCGCCTCCCCATTGACTAAATTGACGCAGAAAGCAGTGAAGTTCCAGTGGTCCGACGCTTGTGAGAAAAGTTTTCAGGAATTGAAGTCGAGATTGACTTCGGCACCGGTATTGACCTTGCCAGAAGGTATAGAGGGATTTGTGGTTTATTGCGATGCTTCAAGGGTTGGTTTGGGGTGTGTGTTGATGCAACGTGGGAAGGTCATAGCGTATGCTTTAAGGCAACTCAAGAATCAGGAGAAGAATTATCCGACGCATGATTTAGAGCTCGTGGATGTGGTGTTTGCATTAAAAATTTGGCGGCATTATCTTTATGGGGTCCACGTGGATGTGTTCTCATCCCACAAGAGTCTTCAGTATTTATTCAAGTAGAAGGAACTGAATCTAAGGCAGCGGAGGTGGTTAGAATTGCTTAAGGATTATGATATGAACATCTGGTAGCATCCAGGAAAGGCGAATGTGGTGGCCGACGCTCTCAGTCGGAAGTCTATGGGTAGTTTGGCTCATTTGGAAGCGGATCAGAGGCCCTTGGCTCGGGAGGTTTACCAATTTGCCAATTTGGGGGTTTGTCCTTCGACCTCATGCGAAGGGGAGGTTATGGTGCATAATGGGGCAGAATCGTCACTTGTAGCGGAAGTCAAGGAGAAGCAGTTTATTGATCCAGCATTGGCAAAGTTGAAGGAGGCAGTTCTGAATAACAAAATTTCGGCATTTTCACTCGACAACAATGATGGAGTGTTGCGATGTCAAGGTAGGATATGTGTCCCAGATGTAGATAATCTCCGCGAGAGGGTAATGGAGGAGGCTCATAGCTCCAGGTATTCTGTGCACCCAAGTTCTACGACGATGTATCATGGTCTCCGGGAGATTTATTGGTAGGGCGGTATGAAGAGGGGTGTGGCGGACTTTGTGTCTAAATGTCCGAATTGTCAGCAGGTGAGGGCCGAGCATCAGCGGCCCGGTGGATTAACTCAACTTATGGAAATACCGACGTGGAAATGGGAGATGATCAATATGGATTTCGTGGTGGGGTTACCTTGCACTCAGTGCAAGTTTGACTCAATTTGGGTAATAGTGGATCGACTCACGAAATCAGCTCACTTTTTGCCAGTCAAGTCCACCGACACAGCAGAACGGTATGCCCAATTGTACATCAAAGAGATAGTTAGACTTCATGGCACTCCAGTTTCTATTATCTCAGATCGAGGGGCCCAGTTTACAGCTAATTTCTGGCGGAAATTTCAGCAAGGTTTGGGTACTCAGGTAAATCTCAGCACGACTTTCCATCCACAGACTGACGGTCAGGCAGAGCGGACTATTCAGACGCTCGAAGATATGCTACGGGCTTGTGTTTTAGACTTCAAGGGTAATTGGGATGATCATTTACTGCTTGTCGAGTTTGCTTATAATAACAGCTTCCATGCTAGTATCCGAATGGCCTCGTTTGAGGCATTGTACGGAAGGAGGTGTAGATCTCTGATCTGATGGTTCGAGGTTGGTGAAGCAGAATTGTTAGGACCAGATCTTATGCACCAATCTATGGAAAAAGTTAGAATCATTCAAGAGAGGATGAAAATTGCTCAGAGTCGTCAGAAATCCTATGCGGACGTTCGTCGAAGAGAATTGGAGTTCCAGGTAGATGATTGGGTGTTCTTAAAGGTGTCCCCCATGAAGGGAGTGATGCGGTTTGGGAAGAAAGGGAAGTTGAGCCCTAGGTACGTCGGGACATATCGTATTGCTCAAAGGATAGGACGGGTGGCTTATAGGTTAGAATTGCCCCATGAAATGTCATTAGTGCACCCAGTGTTCCATGTGTCTATGTTGAAGAAAGTGGTTGGAGATCCATCCGCCATCGTGCCAGTTGGGACTATTGAGGTTAATGAAGAGCTATCATACGAAGAGGCTCCGGTTGCTATTCTTGATAGGCAAGTCCGTAGATTGAGAAACAAAGAGATTGCTTCTGTTAAAGTGTTGTGGCGAAGTCAACGAGTCGAGGAAGCCACGTGGGAAACAGAGAAAGAAATGAAAGAAAAATACCCCCATCTGTTTGAGCAAGTGTAGTAGTGATCGTGCGAATTATGGTTCCAAGGCAAGTTGATGTTGTACTCAGATTCGTGCAAAGGCACCCCATTTTTATCCTTTCCTCTCCTAATTGCCTTATTGTTGTAACTTTCCAATGCGTGCTAAAACTGTATACAAAGTTGTTAAATAGGTGGTGTGCCACCTTTAAAGCAAATAAAAGCTTCGTGAAACAAATGTGCTAAGTAAGTGATTAATGGTAGTGTAGATTGGTAATGGTTAAAAGAATTGTCTATGATCTATTGAGGTGATTGAACTGTATGGGGCGCACTGAAATGGCCCAAAGTTATGTGCAAATTATGTGCCACTAATTGAATCTTATGCCAATTTGTGATGACAAGAGGATGAGCTATATGTATTTGTCAAGGTAATTGGATATGTGCAAGTGTTGAGGTAATGAATGGTATACCAGTTGTAGGGATAACAAAAATTGTGTAATGATGCTTGGAAATGTGTTTCGGGGGCTCTCTGACAGGTGGATAGGTCTAAATACAAATGAGACTCTGGCGAAATTTTTTGAAAATACTGGAGTTAGTGTAAATCTGGAAGTTTGCACATCATGTTTTCAAAACCAAACGATTCCTTTTGAATCCTCATTAGAGGACGAATGATCTTAAGGGGGGAGAATGTAAAGACCCGTAAAATTTCTTGTTTAAAATAATGCCCGAATAAGTCCCCGAGTTTTTATATTTGTGGAAATTCTTAAAACGGACCTTGATTGTGTAAAAGTACCCTGGGATTTGAAAGAACTTAATTTTTCTAGAAATTTGGGTGTTATGCGACGCACTATGCGATCGCACAACATGTATGCGGACCGCATAGTGGGCGCATACACGGGCAGATCACTGCCCAACTGAAGGACAACTATGCAGTCCAATCTGCGACCGCATTTCGGTTCTGCGGACCGCATAGCTGTCGCATCATTGCCTTTGAGTTTTGGGGAGGGGTGTTATGCGACGCACAATGCAATCGCATAACGTGTATGCGGACCGCATAGTGGTCGCATACACGGGCAGAATGTTTACAAAATTTGGCCCACCTGGGGGCCATTCTGCGGTCCAATATGCGGACCTCATGTCAAGAATGCGATCGCATTCCTGGCCGCATATTCGACACGGTCTTTTAATTTTCTAAATTTTTATACCCGACCCCAGTTTCATTTAACCCCTGCCCCCTTTCATTTTAACTGGTTTCTAAGCAAAATAGAGAGAACTGAGAGTGAGTTCTAGAGAGAGAAGTCCTCATCTTCCCCAAATTGGTCCACCATCTCTACCCAGGCTTGGAAGTTTATCGAGTAGTAGTCATCTTCTTCATCATAAGAGGTAAGTCTTCACCCTATCTTCTCAAATTCCAGGAATATAACTAAGAATAAAACACACATAGGTTGATTTTGAGGATGAAAAGTTGGGACCTTGCATGCATGTGAATAATCTTCCATAACCTAGTAAAGGGAAGCAAGTAGAGTAATCTTTCACTAAAAAGGGGTTTAGTCAATCTAAGGGATCGCATAGTGTTTGATAAAATGCTCAAATGATTTCGAGACTCCTAATTCTAAGGTAAATATGTCGCATTGTGAACTAGATTGACGGTGCTAGGCGGTTCGGTGAATTGTAATAGAAATTAAAAAGGGAAACTCGACTCCAGGTATGTATGGCTAACTTTAATCTTTGTAAATCCTTGTGGTGTTCGAGCATACGGTACGTGTATTGGTATGATTATGTGCAACTGGTTGTCCGAATTATGCTGAAGCGTGAAATGTATTACTTGTCTGTCTTTAGTTGATCACCACACTACTATGCTATGTGAAACGGTGCTAGTAGGATAATGAATCCAAGATTATGAATGTATATGCTAAAGGCTATGTAAAGAAGTTGTATTCTTATTGCTGAAATTTTCTGTGATTGAACTGTGATTTTGTCATCGTTGTTATGAGATGAGATTCATTGGTAAGATCGGGTTGCGCGCCGCAACAGGGGAGATAAGGGTGATATGTGGGAAGTGATAAAGGTGTGATTGTGATTGTCAGGTGGGATCGGGTTGCACGCCGCAACAGAAACACAACAAATGATTGTGATTGTCAGGTGGGATCGGGTTGCACGCCGTAACAGAAACACAACTAATGATTGTGATTGTCAGGTGGGATCGGGTTGCGCGCCGCAACAGAAGAAATAAGGGTGAAATGTTGAGAAGTAACAAGGGTGGAGTTGCGATTGTGATTGTGATGAAGTGAAAATTGTGGAACTTCCATTGTGTATCTTTCTATGTCTTGTGCAGTGTTTGTGTGACTCTCTGTCTGTCTCTTTCCTGTGCATTATTGAGTTTACTTAGAGTAAAGTGTGTTCATACATACCAGTACAATTCAAATGTACTGACGTCCCTTTGCCGGGGGAGCTACATTCTTGTGATGATTGTAGGTGGTTCTATAGCAGGTACTCCAGCCCACCGACAGTAGTGCCTCCTCTTCGTCCTACCAGCTGCTTTGGTGAGCCCCTCCCCTCTCGGGGCCCAATGTGGTTCATGCCACCTCTTCTTCCGAATTTTTATTTTGGTATTTGTGTAAGGTATAGCCGGAGCCTTGTTACCGGCAAGTATTATATAACTCTTTCGTACTCTTAGAGGCTCCGTAGACGGGAAATGTGGGTTATGTATTTATGTATTTTGGGCAGTATGAGTTGTAGACCACATAAAGTAAAACTGTTTGTTATGTATATTTTGTAAGTATTGCACTACATGTTGGTAATGACAGAATTCTATGGTTTAATTTCATATTGTAAGAATGCGTCTTAATTATAATTGAATAATGTACATCGGAAATATCGGGGTAATACGTGGGAGGGAAAAAAGGAATCCAGGTCCGCTTGACTGGGGCTACCCGGTCGAGCGCCGGTCATGTCCCTTGGTTTTGGGGCGTGACAAATAGTACTAGTATGTAAGGAAAACATCAATCTCATTAGAATGAACAGTGAAACATAAGGGAAGGCAGTCATAATAATCAATAATGCTTCACAGAATACAAAGGAAACACCAAACAAGGACCACATAGTTTTCAATTAGATTTTCCATCTCTTTTAAGTTGATAATCTTAATGCCAAGTGCCAAACTCACAATGCCACCATGTTTTAACACGGATTCCGGTCTCGGCCCGACCGGCTAAGCCATCCCAGGTGAGACATATCCAAATTCATAATGATAATTAATGATCCAGTATAAATGCCACCATGTGTACAACAAGGCATCCGATCTCGGCTCGATCGGCTAAGCTATCTCACTTGGGACATATCCCCTTTCAATTGTTCATACAATTCACATTTCTTTCCCATCGTTCACTACATAGTTATTGGCACTTGGACGCATTTTACAATTCAAGTCTTTTCCCTTCTATTTCGTTCAAATAACATTTTCCTTCATATCGAAAAATACCATCACATAGGGCATTGCACACATAAGGGAGGGAGCTCGGGGAATAATAATCACATTCTTAAATAGCATGTTGACATGGTAAACGTTTAGAACAATCACGAATCATGAATCATTCAACTCAACACATTAAGACATTCAATTCAAGTACGACCAAGTCAAGAACTTACACCAAATAATCGGACACCAGGAGCTCGATTCTAAGAAGAAGAGAGTTAGCCATACATACCTTAATTGAGTTTTATTTAGAGCTTTTAGATGATCCTGGTTTTAGCAACTTCAATCTATTCTAATAATATAGAAAAATTGAACCCAAAATTAGGAGAATAGTCGTAATTCTAGTTCATTAGAGCATTTTTTTCCAATCACTAGGTGCGCATTACTGTTCTTAGGCCTTTTATTTAATCATTCTACCGCCCTTCCACCAATTCTTAGTTTATGACCTCCCCTCCCATTCTAGGAATACATGCATGCAAGACTTTACCTCCCTCACACCACATTTACTTCACTAATCATTCCCTTTTTTACTAGACTTCTGAATTTTGAGGATAGGGTATAGGTTCTTACGTTCAATCTATTCTCCAATTTTATGGACTTTTTGAAAATCCCCAAGCATTTAGTATTTGTGGATGGATGATCTTTCTCACTCTAAGAACCCTCTTCCTCACTCTATAATATCATAAAATGGCTCAAAACGATGAGGGATATGCATTTTTATCGGAATAGAGCCGGGTCTTAAAATAAGAAATGGGTACCCCGACACAGGTATGCGGTCGCATATGCGACGGCATAACAGATATGCAGCCCGCTAAGTGACCGCAGAAATAACCTCCAGGAAGTTAAAATTTCTGACCGTGTATGCGACCATTATGCGGTCTGCATGCCTGTTCTGCGGTCGCATAATGTACCACAGAACTCCCCCTTGCAAAAGCTCATGGCGGATATGTGATTGATATGCGGCCCGCAAAGCGATTATGTGATCACGTAATTGGCCCGCATAACTGGCCTCAAAATTTGGTCAATTTTCTGCTTCACTATGCGGCCATTATTCGGTTCGTAGAGTGATTTTGCGGGCGCCGCAAAAATGCGTTTTTTTTTTTTGTGAAACATTTCTTCTAAGTCTGAAGGGCAGTGTTCAATCCAAAAGGTCCGAACTGCAGCGGGCAAGCTCTCCGCGAGGAATTTCTACTATAGTAACACAGGATTCTAACTCGGCATCACGAGATCCCGAGTTTCTTTTAATAATTTTACGGGTCCTTACAGGAACGACTTCTGTACAAATTTCTTTGAATCTATCCCTTTTAAAATTGGCGGTGACCCCGGTATCTGATCAACCCAGGAGTTGTAAATTTCCACTTTCTTATCATTTTCCTCAATTTTCTTCTCTCCCAATTCAATCCATTTGGTGAGCTCCTCGAACTTCTTCATTATTGCGGGGTCAGTCCCCGATTCACTGGTATTTGACCTTTCTGGTACTGGCTCGGTTCTGCGGGCGGCTTCCGGTTCGACTCCACTCGGAGTTCGATGTTGATTTTGTAGTTGTACAATAGCATCTTGTTGAGCCTGTAGCATCTCGAATATCACTTGGAGACTGACTCCTCCATCTCATCCGCCCTATGTACCTCGGCCACCAGATCAGCCTTCTCTCCGTACACTCCCTTCAGGGTCTGGGCCCAGATTCTCATTCAGAGCGATATGTGAATTGACGTCGACTGGGTTGGAAACCGGCGCTCCCTCGAGATCATCTTATGGCATCTCGACCCCTGGAGAAATTACATTGTCATTTTTCCCGTGGAATCCGAGGCCATTGTCACCATGTGGGGGTGTTGTTTGTGAGTTTGACATATTTTTAACCTGAAAACAAAAATACTTGACAAGATCAAGCATGAAGTAGTGTGTGTTATCGGAATCAGTATTGAATAATCACTATTATCCTTAGCCCCACGGTGGGCGCCAAAACTGTTTACCCTAAAATTTGGATAACAATTAAACTTATATTGTGGTTTTAAGGATATGTGATTTCAACCAATATCAGTTGATAAATGAGAAAGTAAATGACAGAATTGAATTGTAAAGTAAACAAACCAGTGTGTAAGTTGAACCTCGACCTCGAATTAAAATACTCTCGAGGTGATGATAGTATAAGAACAGTAAAGATAAAATCATTCTGATGAACGGTAAGCAAGGAAGAAAGAGTTGTATCGCGTTTTCTCTGTGAATAATGATACTTACTGGAACTCCTCTTTAAATAGTAGAGGAATCCTAACTATGGTATATCTCTAATTACAGAAGAAAATCGTATAAACAGCTAACTAACCGCTTCTAATTTGATCCGTTCCGAGATTCACGCGATGATTCTCGACCAGTCACGGATATCTCGCTCTTTCTGTTACTAAGTTATCCCCGATGTTACCCGAAGTTTATCTCTCCTGGCTTCGGTTATTACCGACCTCAATCTCGAAAGAGACTTCGATCTCGTATTCAGTGCCTCTACTCTTCGATGCAACGTGCTAGCCTCGACCAAATAGAGAAATCGGGCTACAGTATACAATGTTACTTATGGAGCTGGCATGAGGTTTCTGCGTTTAAAATCAGTTCCAGTGCATGGTGAGAATAATTCATTTTCTTTTCTTAGTTAGCCTACTTTTGGGTTATGCCGTAGATCCATTTCGAGTTTTATCCAGTTGTTTAATTTGATGCTCATCCAGTGCATATATGTTTCAAGTTGATGTGATTTGAATTACTATGCCTTGCCTTTGCCATGGCTTAGCTTCTTGGTTTCTTGCAATAGAAATAAAAGATTGCAGGTTGGACTTTGTGATTACTAATGTGTTTTAAATGAGAATAGTTGCAGAGGTTATGTCAACCTACCTTTCTAAAGTAGGAAGGGCATACCAACAAGTCTGGAAACAAAATACAAATTGAAGTTTTCTCAAATAGGCAAAGACAAAACATCGAGATGTTTCAAAGAAGTCTTTCCTTGTTTAGAAAGAGAGGGAAGGGGAAAGAACCCAAAGATGGTGTGGATAAACAAGAATTACAAGGCTGGCGTTTACAAAATAAACAACAGATATAAGTCACCAGTAATACTTTGTGCCTTAAAATTGGTATTCTAATACTTAATTTCTACTTACTCCTCACCTACTAAATATCTGGAAAACTCCTCATAGTCTTTAACTTGGATGGGCATAGTTATGGGATATTTTAGTGTCTCCTACCAAGATGTGATGAAGTGCTCATATCATGGCTCCACTGGTTGAAGAACTCGAATTTCCTCATCTTGAAATACCTCTAACCATCAATTCTGTATCTCCAATATTTCCTGCAAACCCCATCCCTGCATCCCATGGTGACAGCCTTTACCTCTCAAATCTAGATGATATGATCGGAGCTCGCGTTTTTACTCCAACTATGTACTTCTATCGCGATGCAGGGAAACCGGGTGTCATCAAAGTATTAAAAGAAGCTCTTGCAAGTGTACTGGTGCCATATTATCCATTCTCTGGTAGGCTACGAGAAACAGAAAATGGCAAGTTGGAGGTGTTTTTTGGACCTAACCAAGGCGTTCTCCTGGTTGAGGCACGTTCAGAAATGACGTTAGCCAATCTTGGTGATTTAAGTGTGCCAAATCCAGCATGGACAAACTTGGTTTACAGCTTTCCAAATGAAGAACAATACAAAGTGATTGATATGCCGTTGTTAATAGCACAAGTGACAAGATTCAGGTGTGGTGGATTTAGCCTGGGATTAAGAATTTGCCATTGCCTTTGTGATGGGGTTGGAGCAATGCAGTTCCTTAGTGCTTGGGCTGCTACTGCAAGATTGAGCTCATTGACTGTCAACCCCAAGCCATGTTGGGATAGGGAAATACTGAGGCCCCGTGATCCACCACTGGTTCAACACCCACACATTGAATTCAAGAGAATAGATGATGGATCTAGCTTAACGAGGAGTCTTTGGGTAGTGAAGCCAGTTCAAAAGTGTTATCGTGTTAGCCGAGAGTACCAAGCCCATTTGAAGAGGTTGGTGCAGTCATCAGTTGGTGGTAATTTGTCATGCACCACATTTGATGCAATGGCAGCTCACGTATGGAGATCATGGGTCAAGGCACTAGATGTTAGGCCTCTTGATTACGAGCTGAGGTTAACATTTTCGGTGAATGGCAGATCAAGGCTTACAAATCCACCATTGAAACAAGGCTTCTATGGGAATGCAGTATGTGTGGCATGTGCCACTAGCACTGTCTCAGGCCTCGTCAATGGGCCTCTTTCGGAGACAACACTTTTGGTTCGAAAGGCAAGGCTTTCCGTCTCCGAGCCATATTTGAGATCCACAATTGATTATATCCAACTACATAGGCCTACCAGGCTTGAATTTGGTGGGAAGCTCACCATAACCCAATGGACCAGATTCTCAATGTACGAAACGGCTGATTTTGGTTGGGGGAGACCCATTTACGCAGGCCCAATTGATCTGACACCCACCCCACAGGTTTGTGTTTTCTTGCCACAAGGAGGGGATGATGATTCTGATTCTGATGAAACCATGCTCGTCTGCATTTGCTTGCCCGAGGCTGCTTGCCATAGATTCAGAGACCTTTTCTGCCTCTTCGATTCAAACCATCAATTGCCTTGTTGAAATGTCATCTAGTCATCATCCTACTTTTCAGACTAACAACATTAATTTGCTTTTATGTACCTTTGCTAAAATTGCAATAAACTATACTACCTCTTTTTTAATTGAAATATATTTATTAGGCAGAATACAAACAAAGAAATCAATATTTTCAAAGATAAATATATGCATGTAGAAAATTTTCAATCAAAGCAATACAATTACTTAAGTCAAACAAACATTCATAAACTATTATATTCGTTTAAATCAAACTGTATACACTAGGTTAATAAAAGAGAGGCCAAGTACCCGGTGAGTTTCGGGTCATTTTGGGGTGAAGTTGAAAGATTTTAGAAAATTCAGTCTAGGGAATGAGCGTGTGTCGTTCACCCATCGCATGCACAGTAACTGCACTTCCACTCTAAATAAAATGGGAAAAACCTTTTTGTACAAATTTTTAAATAAACAAACAGTTTAAAGCACTGAAAACTAGACGGAAAGAGCTACCATTTTTAATTTGAAGTATCTCCAAATTCGTTATAGATTGGAAGATACATAATTGCGAAGTCGGGCCAAAATTTCATTCCTGAGAAGACATAGGAGTGTGACGCACGACCACTTCCCAATAGGCATAATTTTTAGACAACTAGAGTTCATGCTCGTTGCTATATTTTTCTTGGCAGACCTATGGCATTGTATCTGATGTGGTCATTATAAGTATTTTTTCTATCTGTCATACATGTGCTTCAATGTTATTTTATTCAGGTTCTACTTATTAATATGTGTCATCATATTTGGCATCATATCTAGGTATGTTTCGTTATTTTTTAGATATTCTTGTTTATGTGTCTACGACTATTGGAGATTATTTTTATTGAGTTTATCGGTCTTGTGTGGTTACCATTAATACGTAAGAAACAATTATTTTTCTCTTATAATTGGATATGATGGATTTAGATGTGATTCTTGGAATGGATTGGTTATCCTCTTCTAATGCCATCTTGAATTGTCACACCATCATTGTAGTCTTAGCTATGCTAGGGTTGCCTAAGTTAGAGTGGAAGGGTCACTTAGTCATTCTGCGAGTAGGATAGTTTCATTTCTAAAGGCACAATGTATGGCTTGGAATGAATGTTTAGCATACCTGGCTCTCATTCAGAATACTAATATGGAGGTTCCTTCCATGGATTTGGTAGTAATGGTGAGAAAGTTTCTGAATGTGTTCTTTATGGATCTATCGGGTATTCTATCATATAGGAATATTGATTTTGATATTAATTTGGTGTCGGGCACTCAACTTATATCTATTCTATCATAATGCATGGCTCCAACTAAATTTGAAGGAGTTGAAGGAGCAATTGCAAGTGCTTGATAATGAATTCGTTTGACCGGGTATTTTTCCTTACGGTGTACCGATGTTGTTTGTAAAGAAGAATGATAGTACTATAAGGATGTGCATTGATTATAGGTAGTTGAACAAGGTTACCATCAAGAACATGTATCCATTTCTTTGTAACGATAATTTGCGATCAGCTTCAAGATGCTACATGTTCTCTAAGATTGACTTGAGATTGAGTTATCATCATATGACTATTAGGGCTTCAGATATCCCTAAGACAACTTTTAAAATTCATTATGGCCATTATGAGTTCTTGGTGCTATTATTTTGATTGGCTAATTCTCCATCATGGAGTTGATGAATCGGGTGTTCAAGTGTTATTTGGATTCTTTTATTATATCACTTATTGATTATATCTTGGTTTACTCTCGTCGTAGAGAGCAAGCATGAGCAATATTTGATGATTGAACTTTAGAACTTGAAAGAAAAAAATCTTTATGCTAAGTTCTCCAAGTATGAGTTTTGGTTGGATTCTTTTACATTCTTGGGTCACGTAGTGTCTGGTTGTATTAAGATTTATCCTAAGAAGTGAGGAGGATTAGAATTGGCTTAAGCTTACTACAGCTACAAAGATTCAGAATTTCTTGGGTTTGATAGGCTATTATCGTTGTTTTGTTAAGGGATTCTCATCCATTGCCACTTCATTGACTAAGTTGACTCATAAAGATGTTACTTTTAGATGGTCCGATGAGCATGAAAAGAGATATAAGAAGCTCAAACTTGCTTTTACTATAACCTAAATATTGGTGTTGCCCACATATAAAGGGTCATATATGATGTATTATGATGCTTCATGCATTGATATTGGTGGTGTATTGATGCAAGATGGTAGAGTAATTGCTTATGCATTATGGTGGTGTATTGATGTGTATTGGTGAAAAAAAGACGAGACTTGTTGTCACGGCCCAATTTACCCTCCGAAAGGTATCATGACGGCACCTAGTCTCTAAGACTAGGTAAGCCTAATTTGCGGATAAAACTTAACTAAAATACGATGAGTGAAGAAATAAAAACACAAATCTGATTAATCATAACGATGTCGCTCGGCATGTACACAATAAAACTCTCAAAGACCTGGATTGTCACAATACAGTCACAAGCTTCTACACTATTGTAGCTCTAATCAAAACTGAAAAGTACATAGAAAAAGTCTCTACAGGATAGAATAGAAGGTGACTCGGAGGATTCTGCGGACGCGGCAGAAATACCTTGCGGTCTCCTGGTAACAGCTGCAACAACTAGCCACGCGACGGATAACTCGTATATGGATCTGCACACGAAAAATATGTGCGGAAAGGGCATGAGTACACCACATTTGGTACCCAGTAATTGTCAAGCCTAACCTCAGTTAAGTAGTGACGAGGTTAGGTTAAGGCTCTACCGGATTTCTATATAAATCGATTTAAAACAGTACGAAAGATAAGTACTTTTCACAGTAAACAGTTAAAGAAAATAATCTAAAACATAACAAATAAAGAGAGCCCGCGGCTCTGAACAATGTAACACAAGGTGAAATCTCCCGGGATATCGTCCCGTAGTTTCAAGTGATTATGCAGTACAAGGGGATCTCTAGGAATACGTCTGTTGTCCCAAAATAAATATGTAGTGCTGGGGGATCTCCCGAAATACATCTGTAGTCCCAATTTAAATATGCAGTATAGGGGGATCTCCCAGAATACGTCCGTAGTTCCAATTTAAATATGCAGTATAAAGGGATCTCCCAAATACGTCTGTAGTCCCAATTTAAATATGCAATGCGAAATAAATGAAAAATAAGGCATCATTTTAAATAGTTCATCAAATCGCAGGTAGGGAAAAAGCAATAAGCTAACTAAACATGGCGCACTGAGTGTCAAATAGGCAATTTAATATTAAACAGGTAAGCATTTTTTTTCTAATCTAAGCTAAACAATTTAACACATTAAAGCGATGTAATAAGAGAAAACAATTTATAATTTCGGAGAAAAATGGGATTTTTGCAATAATGGCATGTATACGTACTCGTCACCTCACGTACGCGACGCCCACATAACAATTAATGCCAAAAATATCCTAAGGAGAAGTCTCCAACACAGAGTTAGGCAAGCCACTTACCTCGACTGCTCAAATAAACTCGAAATCACGTTCTTGCCACGAGTACCTGACTCCATATGGCCCAAATCTATTCAATTCAATTGCATACTTTAAATATAACTTCAAGTAGTTAATCTAACTAATTATTTGAAGCTAATACGCGAAATTAGGAAAATCGCCCAAAAAGTCCCCCGGGCCCACCTCTCGAAATCAGGTAAAAATTATAAATTCTGAACACCCATTCACTCACGAGTCTAACCATACCAAATTTACTCAAATCCGATACCAAAATCTCGATCAAAACCCAAAAACTCGGCCTAGGAACTTTTCTAAATTTTTTCCAATTTTTCACCACAAATTCGAAATTAAATGATAAAATTAAGCATAGCTAGTGGGAATTAATCAAAACCGTAAGAATCACTTACCCCAAACACCCAAGTAAAACTCTCTCCACGAATCATCAATCCTCGAGCTCCCAAGTTCAAATTATGAAAAATGACTCAAACCCTCGATTTTGGGTATTTTAATTCTGCCTAGACGTGCCTTAATCGCGATCGCGGAAGTACACACACGAACACGAAGAACAAACTTCACTGCCTCATTTATTACATTACACGAACGCGTGAACCCTACGCGAATGCGATGTACTAATTGCCCAGCCCCTACGCGATTGCGGTTGACCTCACGCAACCGCGAAGAGCAAAGCTCGACCCGCTGCTGCCTTACTTCTTTTTCGCGAATGCGGCCTAGCCCACGCGTTCGCGATTCATCACTTTTCCACACCTACGCGTTCGCATACTCCTGCCCACGAACGCGAAGAACAAAACTTCCCTGGCCCAATTTAGCCTACGCGATCACGACTCCCTTCACGCGATCGCGTATAAGGAAACTAGCACCAGCAAAATCTGCTATCTTTCAAGTCCAAATTTAGCCCGTTGAGCATCCAAAACACACCCGAGATCCCCCGGGACCTCAACCAAACCTACCAACCAGTCTTATTCCCTCATTCGAACTTAGTCGATCCTTCAAACCACATCTCATAACACCAAAAACAAGAATTACACATGAATTCAAGCCTAAGAACTTAGCATTATTTTCCAAAATCTACAAACGATGCCGAAACACGTCAAAACTAATCCGAATAACCTCCAATTTGACACACATGTCAAAAATGACACTACGAACCTGCAACCACTTTCGGAATTCCATTTCGATCCTGATATCAAAATTTCACCTATCGGCCGAAATCGCTGAAATTCTAACTTTCGTCAATTCAAGCCTAAATCTACTACAGACCTCGAAAACACACTCCAGACGCGCTTATCATCCCAAAATCACTCAACGGAGCTAACAGAGTCGACGAAATTCCATTACGGATCCGTCTTCACACAGTTTCGACGGTCTGGTTCCTAAGGCTTAAACTCAAACTCAAGGCTTATGTGTCCCAAAACTCTCCGAATTCCACAACTAATCACTCTGGCAAGTCCCAAAAGCAGAATCAAATGTGGGGAAAGCAGTTATTAGGGTATCGGGGCGCTAAATCTCAAAATGACCGACTAGGTCGTTACATATGTGGACTATCGACAAGATGAAAAAGCATGATACGTGGAAAATCGATGTAAGGACAAGTGGCATTCTTAATTAGAAAAGTTAAGGAATGCGTAAAAGGCACGGGAGAAACACCCATGGGGTTACACTGAGGAAAAACCGGACCTAATGATTGTAAAAGGAGAAACGGGAACGGAATGAATAAAGACTATGAAGAAGAGAAGATACACGAACGTTTCATAAATAAGGAAGGGAAATCGTTGCAGGTACAAGGAATCTTCAATCATAAATATTCTTGTTACGGTTGTACATGGTTACGGGAAATCAGGGCAACCATTAGTGAGCCCAAATTAAGTAAGGGAACCATTATAATTGTATGATCCTATATAAGGACTGAAATCTCATTTGTAATAAAAAAACAACTATTTTGAGTGAGAGCTTCTAGAATGCCATTCATTTCGCAATAAGAAACTTTTCCACATAGAGGTTTCAGCTACTTAAAGCGAGAGTGCATCCAAATATTCAAGAAGAGTGCTCGGCCTTGGTTGAAATAATTATAGGATTCAATGGACCGATTTCACTAGCAGAGCACTTTCTCCAATGTGCGTGAAATTTATATAGTTATCCATTACCTCCGTAATATTTGGAGTGATTGTCGGTTCATTTCATATTTTCTTTGTCAATTATTTTCATTCCTTGATCTAATCTTTCAAATTATTGGGAAAGTAAAGTAAATCTTGGTTATTAGTAACCCGATTTTTCTAGGTATTAAATTTGACACAGAAATCTATTTTTAGGCTAAACAAATTGGTTATATTGCCGGGAATCTGTTCACTTTCCAATCTTTAACAATCAAGTATGTCAACCGTTAATGACAACAACCAGCTGAACCAACGAGGTGCAACTCCACCACACCATACACCTACGGGATCCCCTTAACAGTCCCGTGGAAGTTCACCTGAAAGGTCTACTTCACGTGCTAACGATCAGCAAGGAAACGACCAAACTAGGGAGCAAGGCGCTCTAAAGCAATTGATTGTGGAACATGTGAACAGTGCACTACAAGCTTTTGTCAGAGGATTACCCAATGTGGCGTGAACTCCTCCACTAGTTAATACAACGACTTTGGAGAACCCGCTTTCAGGGCTTGATAATTCTGGGAGTGAAGAAAATCGTAATGAATCTCGTGATGGAGGGTCAGGTACACCAAATAATTCTAATTTAAAAAGTTCAGTGCTAATCAGTTGAAGGAGCAAAGCGATCATATAGAGCAAATACCAAGTGTACCACCTATGATCAAAGGGGTGGATATTGACAAGTATTCGCAACAACCCTGTAAGCCAAAACCTTTACCAATTCTCAAAAAGTTTAAAATGCCTGATATTCCCAAATATGATGGAACAACTTAACCTCGAGATCACGTAACTGCGTTCACTACTAGTGTGAAAGGCAATGACCTAACCAAACAGGAAATCGAATCGGTTTTGGTTAAAAAAATTGGTGAAACACTCACAAAAGGAGCGATAACGTGGTATTCTCTATTAACCAAATATTCTATTGATTCTTTTGCTTGCTTCCAGATTCATTTATAAAAGCACATTCGGGAGCTCAAAAATTTTAAAAAGGGATGGAAGACATCTTTAAAGTTAAACAAGGGAATACAGAATTGCTCAGAGAATTCGTAGATAGATTCCAGCGGGAGAGGATGATGTTTCCTTGAGTACCTGATAATTGGGCGGCTATGGAATTCGTGAGCAACTTGAACGAGAAATATTTGGAAGCCACGAGGTGGATGAAATAAAGTTTGCGAGAATTTCCAGCAACAACTTGTAACGATGTGGACAATAAGTATAGTACGAAGTTGCGGATAGAAGAAGATACGGTCCCACGTCCAAAGGCCGATGAGATGCCAGGATCGAGACGTTCAAAATCAGAAAGGAGGTCTAGTAGAAATAGGTACAAGCCATACATGGGACCTACAGATAGAGACTCTCGATCTAAATAGGAGAGTGCACGATTCGATTCAATACCAAGGTAAAAAGACGCAGAGTTCTTCATCCAGGTTCAAAAATGAACGAGATGCCCGAAGCAATGATTCCAATACAAAAGAAAGAATTGGAGATTACAGCTTTAACATCAACATATTCGAGTTAGTGGCTGTTTTAATAGGTATGGGGGATAAGGTGTGATGGCCTAAATAAATGAGATCAAATACTAGGAAAATAAATCCAGATTTTTGGTGCAAATTTCATAATGACCATGGCAATATGTAACGACCTAGTCGGTCGTTTTGAGAGTTAGCAACCCAATCCCCTAATAACTACTTTCCCGACATTTTTAACTGCTTATGGGACTTGTCGGAGTGATTAGTTTTGGATTCCGGAGAGTTTTGGGACACATAGTCCCTAAATATGAGTTTAAGCTTTAGAAATCGGACCGTAGTTGGAACTATATAAAGACGAATTTGGAATAGAATTCCATAGACTTTGTTATCTCCGTTGAGTTATTTCGGGTTTAGGAACGCGTCCGAAATGTGTTTTCGAGGTCTGTAGTACATTTAGGCTTTAATTGGCAAAAGTTAGTATTTCGACGATTTCGGCCGATAGGAGAAATTTTGATAGCGGGCTCAGAATGGGATTCCAGAAGTGGAAGCAGGTCCGTAGTGTCATTTATGACCTGTGTGTAAAATTTGAGGCCATTCGGACTAGTTTTGACGTACTTCGGCATCGGTCATAGATTTTGGAAAATTCCTAAGTTCTTAGGCTTGAATCCATGTATAATTCATGATTTTTGGTGTTATGCGATGTGGTTTGAAGGCTCGACTACATTTGAATGAGATATTAGGACTGGTTGGTAGTTTTGTTGAGGTCCCGGTGGCCTCGGGGGTGTTTCGGATGCTCAACGGGCTAAATTTTGGACTTAGAAGGCATCAAATTTGCTGGTGCTGGTGTTCTCCTATACGTTCGCGTGAAGGGTGTCGCGAACGCGTAGGCTAATCTAGGCTGGGGGAGAATTTTTCAATGCGTTCGCGTAAGGGTCATACGAACGCGTAGGTATGGGCCAGTGTTGCATCGCGAACGCGTGGGCTAGGCCGCGTTCGCATAGAAGAAAATTAGGCGGCAGGGGTTCGAAGCTTTACTCTTCGCGGTCGCGTGATATTAGCCGTGTACGCATAGGGTTGGAGTAACTAAGTAACGCGTTCGCGTGTGGATACCCGCGTTTGCGTAGGGCGAATCTGGGCGCGTGATTTTTTACTCTTCGCGTTCACGACTGGGCTTCCGCGAACGCGATGAAGGACGTTTCTTGGCAGAATTAAAGACCCAAAATCGAGGGTTTTATCCAAAACTCATAATTTGAACTTGGGAGCTTGGGGATTGGCGATTTTAGAAGAAATTTTCACCTGGGTGTTTTGAGTAAGTAATTCCTACTCGGTTTTGACTAATTTCCACAAATCTAAGCTTAAATTCATCCTTAATTTCGAATTTGGGATGAAAGATTGGGGATAATTGGATAAAGTTCTTAGGCAGAGTTTTTGAGTTTTGATCGAGATTTTGGTATCCAATTCCAGTAATTTTGTTATGGTTTGACTCGTGAGTGAACGGGTGTCCGGAATTCGTAACTTTTACCCGATTCCGTGACGTGGTCCCGGGGGACTTTTTCTGCGATTTTCCTAATTTCGCATATTAGCTTCGAATTTATTAGTTAGATTAATTTCTGAAAGTTATATTTACATTATGCAATTGAATTGAATAGATTTGGGCAATTTGGAGTCTGGGTACTCTTGGCAAGAACGTGATCTTGGGTTGAGTTGAGCAGTCGAGGTAAGTGGCTTGCCTAACTCTGTGTTGGGGACTTCCCCTTAAGCTGTTTAACATAAACTGTTGTGTGGGCAGCGTGTACGTGAGGTGACGAGTACGTATACAGGCCATTCTTGCAAAAACCCCGTTTTTCCTTAAAAATTACAAATTGTTTTTCCTTCTACTGAATTGCTTCAATGTGTTAAATTATCCATCTTAGATTAGGGAAGCATGCCTATATGTTTACATATTAAAATGCTTATTTGACTCTCTGTGCACCATGTTTAGATAGTTTTCCCTGTTTTCCTACCTGTGATTAGATGAACTGTCCAAATTGATGCCATATGTCGTTCGTTTCGCATTGCATATTTAAATTAGGGACTACGGACGTATTCTGGGAGATCCCCTATGTTCTGCATATTCAAATTGGGGACTACGGGTGTATTCTGGGAGATCCCTCAGCACTGTATATTTAAATTGGGGACTACGGACGTATTCTGGGAGATCCCCCCCCCCCCCCCCCCGCCTACTTTATNCCCCCCCCCCATGTACTGCATATTTGTATTTGGAGTTACGAGATAGTATCCCGGGAGATTCCACTTGTGATTCGTTGTGCCGAGAAAAGGCTCTATTTTTATAGTTTTATTCCAGATTATTCTTTTAACTGCTTACTATAGAAAATACTTCTTTACGTACTGTTTAAATTGATTTATTTTTTATCCAGTAAGGCCTTAACCTGACCTCGTCACTACTTGACTGGGGTTAGGCTTGGCACTTACTGGGTACCAAATGTGGTGTACTCATGCCCTTTCCTACACATGTTTTCCTGTGCAGATCCAGGTTCGAGTTCTCAGCCGCGTGGCTAGTGGTCATTGCAGCTTCATTGAGGAGACCGTAAAGTATTTCTGCCGCGTCCATAGAATCCTCTGAGTCACCTTCCATTCCATCCTATAGAGATACCTACTATGTATTTTCTTTTCTGGATTTGTATAGAGCTATAACAGTATAGAAGCTTGTGATTGTATTGTGACAATCTGGGTCTTGTGGTATATATATTGTACATGCCGAGCGGCGATGTTATGCTTGTTTAGACTTTTCTCTCCTTCCTTTCTTTAATTTATATTGCATTTAATTCAGCTTTATCCGCAAATTTAGGCTTACCTAGTCGTAGAGACTAGGTGCCGTCACGATACCTTTCGGAGGGTAAATCGGGTCGTGACAAGTTGGTATCAGAGAGTCTAGGTTCATAGGAGTCACAAGCCGGTTTATTAGAGTCCCGCGGATCGGTACGGAGACGTCCGTATCTATCTTCGGAAGGGTATGTAACTGCAAAGAACAATCACATTCTTTGGATTTCCTTGTCTTGCGAGTTGTTGACATCAAGGAATTTAAAACTCTATTATATTCTTTCTCTTAGATGGTGAGGACCCGTACCGTACGGACCGACAACCAGGCACCCGACCCCCAGCCAGAGCCGCCAGAGGCAGGGGCAGGGGTAGAGGACGAGCATGCGATGCAGCCCGAGAACCGGCGAGAGCAGCGACAGGGGAGCCCATAGTAGCTCCAGCCGGAGGGCCGGCTCAGGAGGTCCCTATTGCTGCTCCATCCCTCCAGGAAACTTTGGCTCAATTCATGACCATTTTCAGCACTCTGACTCAAGTTGGGCTACTCCCGATAGCCCCAACCACATCTCAGGCCGGGGGAGGGGCACAGATTCCTGCATCCTGCACTCTTGAGCAGAGGGTTCATGTTAATCAGGCTCGAGAGTACATTCCTATACCCCAGTGGCTCCGGCTCAGCATGATGCTAGGGTGGCTGCTTCTGAGGTAGAGCAGCTCAAACTTGAGAGGTACAAGAAGTACCACCCACCTATTTTCAGCGGACTAGCTTCAGATGACGCTATGTGTTTCCTTGAGGAGTGTAATCGTATTCTCCGCACTATGGGCATTGTGCATACGAGTGGCCTTTCTTTCACCGTTTTCCAGTTGAGGGGAGCGACTTATCAGTGGTGGCGTGCCTATGAGCTGAGTAGTCCGGACGAGGCAGCTTCACTTACTTGGGCTCAGTTTTCAGAGATGTTATTACTTGAGTATGTTCCTCAGAGCCTCAGGGATGCTTGGCGTGCAGAGTTCGAGCAGTTACGCTAGGGTACTATTACTGTGTCAGAGTATGCAATCTGTTTCAGTGACTTGGCTCGTCATGCACCGGCCTTGGTTGTCACAGTTAGAGAGAGGGTTCGACACTTCATTGAGGGACTCCACCCCGGTATTCAGACTAGTATGGCTAGAGAGTTGGAGATGGATATCACTTACCAACAGGCAGTGAGTATTGTCCGGGGGATAGAGGGCATGTTTCCTCGGGACAACTCGAGGTCAAAGTCGCCCTAGAGGGGGAGGCCAGGCCAAGTACTATGCACTTCCAGCCCGTTCAAAGGTCGTCGCTTCAGATTCAGTTATCACAGGTATAGTGCCTGTCTGTCATAAGGATGCATCAGTATTATTTGACCCAAGCTCTACATATCATATGTGTCTACTTTTTTTTCTTCGCATTTGGGGATAGCTCGGGATTCCTTGAGCTCCCCCGTTTATGTTTCTATTCTCGTGGGAGATTCCCTAGTTGTGGACTGCGTATATCGGTCATGTTTGATTGTCACCAGTGGTTTTGAGACTATAGCTTATTTGTTATTACTCGGTATGGTAGATTTTGATGTTATTTTGGGCATGGACTGGTTGTCACCCTACTATGATATTCTTGATTGTCATGACAAGACCGTGATGCTGGTTATGCCAGGATTACCGAGATTAGAGTGGAGAGGTACTTTAGAGTACGCTCCCCGCAGGGTCATTTCTTTCCTTAACGCTCAGCGGATGGTTGAGAAGGGGTGTGATGCGTATTTGACATATGTGAGAGATGTTAGTGTTGATTCCCCTAAAGTTGAGTCAGTCCCAGTAGTGAGGGACTTCCCTGATGTTTTTCCATCTGATCTTCCTGGTATGCCGCCCGACAGAGACATTGATTTCGGCATTGATTGTTGTCGGGCACTCATCCCATTTCTATTCCTCCCTATCATATGGATCCTCCAGAGTTGAAGGAGTTGAAGGAGCATTTGCAGGAGTTGCTTGATAAGGGTTTCATCAGGCCCATTGTATCACCTTGGGGTGTTCCGGTATTGTTTGTGAAGAAGAAGGATGGTTATATGCGTATGTGTATTGATTATCGGCAGCTGAACAAGGTTACAGTGAAGAACATGTACCCTTTTCCTCGCATTGATGATTTGTTTGACCAGTTACAGGGTGCGAGGGTATTTTCCAAGATTGACTTGCGTTCAAGGTATCATTAGTTGAATATTCGGGAGCCGGATATTCCGAAGACTGCCTTCAGGACCAGATATGGCCACTATGAGTTTCTAGTCATGCCATTTGGGTTGACCAATGCCCCGGCAGCCTTTATGCACTTGATGCACAGTGTGTTCCGGCCTTATCTCAATTCCTTTGTCATTGTATTTATTGACGACATCTTGGTGTATTCTCGATCCCAGGAGGATTATGAGCAGCATTTGAGAGTTGTGCTTCATACTTTGTGGGAGAAGAAATTGTATGCAAAATTTTCTAAGTGAGAATTTTGGCTTGATTCAGTGGAATTCTTAGGCCATGTTGTGTCTTGTGATGGGATTAAGGTAGATCCTAAGAAGGTGGAGGCGGTGCAGAGTTGTCCTAGACCGTCATCAGTGATTGAGATCCCCCATGTTCTGCATATTTAAATTTGGGACTACAAACGTATTCTTGGAGATCCCCCCTCCCCCCCAACACTACATATTTAAATTGGGGACTACAGGCATATTCTGGGAGATACCCCCCCCCCCCCCCCCCCCCCCATGTATTGCATATTTATATTTGGAATTATGGGATGCTATCCCGGGAGATTCCACTTGTGATTCGTTGTGCTGAGCCGAGGCTCCATTTTTACTATTTTATTCCAGATTATTCTTTTAATTTCTTACTATAGAAATTACTTCTTTACGTACTATTTAAATTGATTTATTTTTAAATCCAGTAGGGCATTAACCTGACCTCGTCACTACTTAACTGAGGATAGGCTTGGCACTTACTGGGTACCAAATGTGGTGTACTCATGCCATTTCTTGCACGTGTTTTCGTGTGCAGATCCAAGTTCAAGTTCTCAGCCGCGTGGCTAGTGGTCGTTGCATTGAGGAGACCGTAAGGTATTTCTTCCGCGTCCGCAGAATCCTCCGAGTCACCTTCCATTCCATCCTATAGAGATACTTACTATGTATTTTCTTTTCCGGATTTGTATAGAGTTATAACAGTATAGAAGCTTGTGATTGTATTGTGACAATCCGGGTCTTGGGGTATATATATTGTACATGCCAAGCGACGATGTTATGCTTGTTTAGACTTTTCTCTCCTTCCTTTCTTTAATTTATATTGCATTTAATTCAATTGTATCCGCAAATTTAGGCTTACCTAGTAGTAGAGACTAGGTGCACGATACCTTTCAGATGGTATATCGAGTCGTGACACCATAAAATAGAAGATTGTAGGCTTCTGCAAGGAGAAGTCGAACATCTTTTGAAGAGGGGTTATCTTATTGATCTATTTAGTGAGAAAGGGAGACAATCATACATGAAGAACAGACAAGAGCCCCCAATACCTCCATCACCAAAAAGAACAGTCAACATTATAATTGGGGGAGATGAGGTCAATGGAATAACATATACAGCCACAAAAAAGACATCAAAAATCACGGTCACTCACAGAAAGTGAGTTTGCCATGTCTTGGATGGCGACAATATAACATTCCATGATGAGGATGCGGACCGCTTGATGATTCCTCACAATGATGCAATGTTAATATCTTTACTTGTACATGATACTAATGTAAAACGCATTTTGATTGATCCAGGTATTTCAGTGAACATCATTTTACTGAGGGTGGTGAATGAAATGCAAGCTAATGATAAGGTCATATCAAAAGCGCGATCCTTGGCCGGGTTTGATAATTCAAGCGTTGTTACGAAAGGGAAGTTTTACTTTCAACATTTGCAGAACGGGTCTTCAAGGATACAAAGTTCCAAGTAATGGACGCGGACATGGCCTATAATATAATTCAGGGAAGACCGTGGATTCATGATATGGACGTTGTCCCTTCCACATTGCATCAAGTTATCAAATTTCTTTCACATTGAGGAATCCGTCAAATCCATGGAGATCAACAAGCTTCAATAAGTATCAACTCAGTAGTGGTCACAAGCACGGTAGCCAATGATGCAGATGCGAAATAAAAATTATAGAATTCATTTGAGGACATTATTGTGAAAACCTCAACTGAAGACATACAAGGACAGACCGATGTTGATTCGAGACTGGATTTAAATCAAGAGCCAGAAGAAAATGAAAATATTAAAACAACTACCGAGAAGCTAGAAACTATAATATTATTTCCCTTGGCTAGTAAAAAGTTTACATCGGAGAAAATTTAATCTCGAAAATGAAAGGGGAGTTCATTGAATTTTCATGTGCTAACGCATATTGCTTTGCTTGGTCGCACTCAGATGTGATAGGTATACCACCGGAGGTGATGACTCATAAGCAAAATGAGGATCCTTTACACCCACATGTTAAGCAGAAGAAAGGAAGCAGGTGTACTTCAATAATCATGTGATTTTGGATGAGGTACAAAAGATTTTAAAAATTGGTTCAATACGAGAGGTAAAGTACCCTGACTTGTTAGCTAATACTGTTGTGGTTCCAAAAAAGAATGGAAAATGATGAGTTTGCGTAGACTATACTAATTTAGAAAAGGCTTGTCCTAAAAATTCATTTCATTTACCGCATATAGATCAATTAATTGATTCTGCTCCAGGTCATGAACTTTTAAGTTTTCTAGACACATATTCAGGTTATAACCAAATAAAAATTGACCCTCCAGATGAAAAAAACACTTTGTTTATCACAGACAGGGGATTTGTTGTTACAACGTCATGCCATTTGGCTTGAAAAATGTCGGAACCACAGTCAAAGATTGGTGACTAAAACCAAGAACATCTGGGAAAACCCATGGAAGTCTACATAGGCAATATGTTGATCAAGTCAGCGCAAGCAGGTTTTCAACTCTTGTCAGACACCTTTGAGATCCTCTATAAGTACAATATGAAGTTAAACCCGGAAAAATGTGCTTTTGGCGTGGCTTCAGGTAAGTTTATTGGTTTTCTTGTTTCTAACAGAGGTATTGAAGTGAATACCACACATATCAAAGCTATTGAGGAGATATCAGATATACTCATGAGCAAGAAATAAGTGCAAAGATTAACAGCCAAGATAGCAACTCTAGGAGATTAAGATCAAAGTCATCAGAAAAAAAGTTTTTAATTCTTTTCAGTGCTAAAAAAGAAAAATCAGTTTGAATGGACTGACGAATTCCAATAAGCACTCATAGAACCTAAAGTCATATCTACCGAAACCTCCCTTGTTAGCCAAATCGAAAGACAGTGAAAGATTTCTCAATTACCTTGTTGTGTCAGAAGTAGTGGTAAGTGCGATGTTGATACGAGAAGATAAAGGTAAAAAATCCCCCAATTTATTATGTTAGTAAGTCTTTATTAGATGTTGAGACACGGTATCCACACCTAGAAAAGCTTGCATTAGCGTTAATTATGGCTTCAGGAAGTTACGACCTTACTTTTAGTGTCTTCATATTTCTGTTATAACTATTTTTCCCTTAAGAAACATACTTCATAAACAAGAATTATCAGGTAGATTAGCTAAATGGGCAATAGAACTCAGTGAGTATGGTATCATATATCATCCTATAACTGCAATAAAATCGCAGGTAATAGCAGATTTAGAAGCGAATTTTAGCACGTATTTAGTTACTGAGGCAGAGAAGGAACTACAGGTGTTTACCGGAGCTACTCTGCGGACTTGGACCCTGTTTACTGACGGTTCCTCAAATGTTAAAGTAGCACGTTTAGGAATTGTTTTAATTCCATCCTTATGTGAATTCATAAAACAAGCAATAAAATGTTATCCAATCACTAACAATGAGGCAGAGTATGAAGTTGTGATTGAAGGCTTGGAATTGGTACGAGAACTTGGTACCGAACAAATTGTGATCAAAAGTGACTCGTAACTGGTGATTAATCAAATGCAGGGTACTTACGTGGCAAGAAAGACGCGAATGTAGCAATATTTGGAAAAGGTACGAGAATTGCTTAGATAATTTCAAACATGTTAAGTCGTGCGAATACCCAAGAAGGAAAATGTAGAAGCAGACGCGTTGGCCAATCTCGCGTCTATCGTAAATTTAACAATTGCAGAAAATGCCATTGTGATACATTTGTCTCATTCGGCACTCGATCAAACCAAGAGTGAGGTAAATTTTAATAATTTAACTTGGGATTGGAGAAACAAATTTGTGAACTTTTTGTAGTATGGAATTTTGTCTGAAGATAAGAAGAAATCACAATTGCTATAGAAAGCTCCTTGGTGTTGCTTAATTTGTGGAAATTTATATCGTAAAATATTTGGTGGACCATTAGAACGGTGCCTCAATCCATCACAAACGGAATATGTAATTAGAGAAGTACATGAGGGGAATTGCAGTAATCAAACCGGGGGAAGATCATTGGTGAAAATATTAATAAGAGCAGGATATTATTGGCCAAAAATGGAAGAAGAAGCAGAATACTTTGTACCTAGGTGTGATAAATGTCAACGATTTGCCAATAATATGCACCGACCGGCAGAGCTTTTCCATTCAGTTATTTCACCATGGCCCTTCATGAATGGGGAATGGACATCGTAGGGTCGTTGCCTCAAGCTAAATGAAAGGTACGGTTTCTGTTAGTTTTAACAGATTATTTCTCAAAAGAGTATAAGCAAGTGCTTTCAAACAGGTCCGGAAAAAAGAAGTTAAGGATTTCATTTGGCGGAATATTATATGTCAATTTGGAGTTCCAACGGAAATTGTATGTGACAATGACCCACAATTCACAGGCGTGAAAATCACAAAAAATTTCCAAAGTTAGCAAATCAATCAAATTACATCCGCACCTTACCACCCTGAGGCCAACGGACAAGCTGATCGACAAATAAAGTTATTGTCAACAACTTAAAGAAGAGACTAGAAGAATCAAAAGGTAAATGGCTAGAAGTATTACCAGGGGTATTATGTGCTTACCGGACAACCGCAAAAACTAGTATGGGTGAGACTCTGTTTTCACTTGTGTACGGTGCAGAAGCTTTAATTCCGGTGGAGATAGGTGAACCAAGTATGAGGTACACGCATTCCATTGAAGGGAAAATAAGGAAGATTTGGGGGTAAATTTGGATTTATTAGAAAAAAGGAGAAAAACGGCATTAATTCGAATGGTGGCTCAAAAACAGATGATTGAACGATATTATAACAGGAAAGCTAATTTGAGGAACTTCAAGATTGAGGAATTCGTCCTCACAAAGGTGTTCCGTTCACCAAAAGCGGCAAATGCAGAAAAATTGAGCCCAAATTGGGAAGGACCATATAGGATTCGTGGCATCATTGGAAAAGGAGCATACGAGTTGGTAACCATGGATGGCAAGGTATTACCGTCGAACTGGAATGCATTCCATTTGAAGAAGTATAACTTCTAAATGAAGAAAATATTCACGGCCAGGTATCACACAAGTTTGATTTTATTTTGTTCTTTTGAATTTTACTAACCATTTTAGATGATAGGTAAAAAGCTGGTATGTACCAAATGATGATATGAAACTTGAAAGATACGTGAAATACTGAATTATTCCAGGTCTAGGTAACAACTTTTCTGATGGAAAAAGGGTTATGCAGTCATAATCTAAGAAACTATCTCTGAGTCACATTTGTATTTTCCTTTTTAGGGAAAGCACCAAAAGAAAGAAGCGATCCAGTGTTCGAGATTTCATACTTTAAATATCCAATATTGGGGGGATTATGCATATAGAAGGAAGCAAAAGGAACCAAGGGCATAGTTTAACCTGAATCAAAACCTTGAAGAAACCCTTGAAAACTTTTCAAAGGAGTTCGAACTTGCAAAAAAGGATGCAAGATATTCCCACGAGTTTCTAGGTTAAGGCCATAAACTTAGTCATGGGAGAATAGAACCAAATTTATAAACCTGCTACAATGAAAGCTGCTATGAATATGTTGTATGAACAGTTATGAAAATGAGTACAAAATTTATTTATTTGAAAGTTCAAAACATAAAACTTCCTTAAATTATTTCTCTTTTCATGTCTACTTCATGTTTCATATATTTACGCCAATATGAAGATGAGACGTCATTTTCATCATTGTCGTTAATATAAAAGGGCCCTCTTTAATAAAACCCTGTGTATATCGAAGTCACGATCTATTAAAGCATTTTTAAGTGCAAGAGAAAGCTCAAATATTTAAAGGGCAGAAAACATAAGATACGGCAAAAATAATAAAGATATTTATATCATAACCCCAAAGAATAGGGGTAGTATTTATTTCATAACCCCAAAAAGACATGGGTAGCAAAGCCTTCCAAAAAACGTAACAGAGTTCAAAGCAAAAACCAACAAACAAACACTTTTGATAAAAAGTTTGGAAAATGGGAAAAGCTAAGGAGCATCATCAACGGGAGAAGATGGATCAACTTGGGGAGAAGAGGGTTGAACATCAGCTTCGCCAGGAACAAGTCCATCTCTATCACCCATGAAGTGTGGTACCTCGGGGAAATTCTTGAATAAACCATGTGTTAAAGAGAAAGCGGTTTTTTTTATTGGGTTGTTACTTGTTTTCCTTTACTTGGTTTTACCGGACTTAAATTGTATCATGCTTACTTTTCGGCGATGTTGTTAATTGTTGTTCTAGTTCGTATTATAAGTAATATAACATTATTCTTACCATGTTGAGCTTTATATTGTTCTCTGTTAGCTTTATATTCATAATTGTATAAGTTATTATGTCTAGTAGGTGTCTTTACTGTTCCTCGTCATTACTCCATCAAGGCTAGTCTTGATACTTACTGGGTACCGCTGTGGTGTACTCATGCTACGCTTCCTGCACATTTTTGTGCAGATCCAGTTACCTTGGAGCTTGTTGATCATTAGTTAGCTGATCGAGTATTGTTGTGGAGACTCAAGGTGTGCATGCCATCGCGTTTGCAGGCCTCAGAGTCACCTTCTAAAGTTTATTTTGTACTATTTGTTTCTATTCTGTAACAGTTGTACTTAGAGGTTTTCTATTGAACTCGGTATAGCGTATGACTTATACTACCAGTTTTGGGATATTGTATATGTACTTGGAATTGTTGCCTTTATATTAAAAATCTGGTTCATGTTTAATAGTTGATTGGTTAAAATCAGGTATTAATTCAGTAAGTGTCAAGCTTACCTAGTATTAGAGACTAGGTGCCTTCACGACATCTTACGGTGGGAAACCGGGGTCGTGACAATATTCATGTGCTTGGTCGAGAAAGTGTGAGCGCTTCTTTTAATACAATCATATCATCGATCCTTAGCAGAAATCGGAGGAAGAACTTCTTTACTGAATGGGAGAGTTGATTCTTGGTTCTTCTTCTACCACATCATTAAAGGCAATATGAGATGGACAGATTTCATTGTTGAAATATGTGGTAGATTTGCAAGTGCAGCCAACAATAAATTGAACCTTGTCTTCAAGAACATTCACCAAATTGGTACTGCGGATAAGTACTTAGAACAATTTGAAGACCTGCAAGCATGGGTGTTAATCATAAATCCTACTATACTAGAAGAATTCCTCTTGGAGTTTTTAATTGAAGGGTTGAATGAGAAAACTAGGCAAACAAGTAAGATGTTGGATCCTTATTCCTTCAACAAGGCTATGGAGAAGGCTAGAGACAAGGAGAAATCAATGAACTCCATGAACAAAAAAGGAAAGATACAGTGGAGTAAGAATACAGCTCCAGGGTACTCACCACAACCCATCAGAGGCATCACTAGTCATTAAAATAACCAAGGGAATAAGTTGTTTGAAACTAGGAAGTCACAAGGGTTGTGTTATAAGTGTGGGGAGAAGTATTTTCCAAGTCATCAATGCAAGTGAAAGCAGCTTAATTCCATAACAGCAACACCTTAGTCTCAACAGGAAGAACCAAAGGGAATGATGAATAATGAAGAAATCCTAGAGTTACAGGAGAATCAAGTACTAGATAAGTAGGGATGGCAATGGGGCCGGGCGAGTGCGGGGTAGGCGGGTTTAAGGATTTGCGGTTGCAGGGCAGGGCGGGGCGGGGCGGGTTCAATTTTTAAATTAAAAAAAATGCTAGGCAGGGCGGGTCGTGGGTGGGGATTTAATTTTTTTAAACTAATAGACATAAAGGCTAAATATTAAAACCCTAGTACCAATTTCTCTCTCTCTCCATCTCTCTCTCTCTCTCTCTCTCTTACGGCGCATCTCTCTTAGACTCAGTGACTCTCCTTAGACCTTAGTCCTCTCGCAGTCTTGGCGTCTTGCTCAATAATCAGAGAAATTTAGAGCAGCGTTCAATTGTGAAAGTCAGTATTCTATGGTTTACCAAGGATTGTGTGTCCCTTTTCCTCTTTGAATTCTACTTCTCACTATAGCTCTATTTTCTGGTTCTAGTAATCTTGAATTAAGTTCTTGGGCTTTATCTTTGTTGTGGAATTCCTATTTAATTTTGGTTTAAAACTTTGCATTTTTTATTTTTCTATGAGAAATTTTATCAAACAAATTATGGGCATCAGTGATAAAGACCTATATTTGATGAAGCGACTACATGTTTGATATAAAGATGAGTATAATTAAACAATATGTTTCTGTTGTGCCATGTTTTGATTTTTCTGTTATTCAACACATTATGAAACTCGTTCGCTAATCCAACATGTTTCTGTTGTGCCATGCTTTGATATAAAGATGAGTATAATTAAAATTATATTTGATATGTTTCTGTTATGCCTAGTCAATCAGTATTCCTTACAAAGAAAAGGTTTTCTTTTGTATATGATTTCTTCCATTGACGAGTGGCACCAGTTTTGCAATACATGCCTCAGTAAAATAGTTGCATAGTTCTGTTTTATTTTATTCACTAATACAGCTAGTCAAACTGCAAGCTCTGTTGCAGATTCATATATGTAGTTATCTTCTGATGTTGGCTTGTAAAAATTATAAAGTTGAATGAAATGTTCCGAAGATAATTGACTCTTTTTTCATTTTCCATGTGCGCTTAGAAATGTCTCATAATATTAATTTAGCTTATTTTTTGTAGAAAAGTATGGAGTCTCAAAATGAAGAGAATCCGGTTGGTTAATTTTCTAGTGCTTTTCCTATAGAGAGTGAGAGTCAATTGCCTATGCAAGTCGATGAAGTTACTACTGAAGTTATTGATCAAACTGGGAAAAGAAAACTTATTTCTGACGCATGGAAGCATTTTAAACCAGTGATGATTAATCATGTTCGTTTGGTGTTTGTAAGTATTGTAATACTCGTATCAAATCAACAAGAAATTGTAGGACATCGTCCATGTTAGATCATATTTGTAGTGGATGTCGCAAAAAGTCAAGTAACTTAGACAATGAGGGTAGTTCAGCGGGTGATGGTAGCCAACAATACTATTTTGATCAAGATGTTTCACGCAGAGAACTTGCTCATGCTATCATTTTGCACGAGTATCCATTGTCCATTGTTGATCATGTAGGATTTAGGAAGTTTGTTTCTAGTCTCCAACCGTTGTTCACAATGGTGTCTAGGAACACAATAAAAAATGATATACTGAAGATTTTTAACAATTTGAAATCAAAAACTTCTATGTTATTGGAAAAACTCACAAGTAAAATTGCAATAACAACTGATATGTGGACTTCAGACAACACCAAAAAAGGGTTCATGGATATTATATCGCATTTTATTAATGATTCATGGATACTTCAAAGCCATATTCTTAGATTTGTTTATGTTTCTGCTCCACATGATAAGGATACAATGTGTAGTGTGTTGCTTAATTGCTTGTTATAGTGGAATCTTGAAAGAAGAATTTCAAAAATTAAAGTTGATAATTGTATCCCAAACAATGGTATGATGAAAACCTTGCTAGATGAGAAACTTTGTAAAAGGGATTTATTGTTGATGGGTCGAATATTACATGTGTGATGTGTCGCACATATATTGAATTTGATTGTGCAAGAAGGACTAAAGGTGATACAAGATAGTATTAATAATGTGTGTGACACTGTCTTATATTGGATAGGGTCTTCAGGTAGAATCGAAAGGTTTGAAGAAGCTGCATGATTGCTACATATTTCCTGTAACAAAAGGTTAGAGTATGATTTCCCTACTCGTTGGAACTCAACATATCTAATGTTGAGAACAGCTTTGGAATACAAAGATGCGTTATGAAGTTGAGCCTAAATGACCTTAGTTATCGTTGTTTTTCAATCGAAGGGCAATGGAGTGCATCAAAAGAAGTTTGTGATACATTAAAGCTTTTCTACCATATCAGTGAAGAATTCTCTAGGACTCAATATCCCACTTCTACTCAATATTTTTCTAAAGATTATGATATTAAGCTAGAATTGGAAGCCTTGGTGAAAAGTTTAAATCCTTTGATTAGCTCTATGGCATCAGCAATATTGTTGAAATTTAAGAAATATTGAGATGAAGTGCATATTTTTATGGGTGTAGCTGCTATCTTTGATCCGAGGTATGAGATGAGGTTGGTGGAGTTCTATATTACACATATTTATGGTGGAGAAGTTGCTTCAAATAAAATTCAAGAAGTTCGAAACTATTGTGTTGATCTCTTTCAAGACTATAAGAGTAGAGGAGCTGAGTCATCCCAAGCATCTAGTTCTAGTGAAGTTGTTGGTCATGTTGAGGGTGACCGACTGTCTAGTTTTGATAGGTTTGTCACGTCGAGTAGCTCGAACGTGGACACAAGATCGGAATTGGATTCTTAATTAGAAAAAAATGTGCTACGCCGCACACCATCATTTGACACTTTAAGTTGGTGGAAGACAAACAGATTAAAATTTCCTACTTTACAAAAAATGGCTCGTGACCTCATAGTCATTCATGTCTCTACCGTTGCTTCAGAATCTACATTTAGTACTAGTGGGAGATAGATTAGTCCGCATCGTACTAGACTTCATCCTACTACTTTGGAGACTTTAATGTGTGCTCACACTTGGTTATGCAACGAAATAAATGGTAAGTTTATTTTCCTAATGTTAATAGTGATTTTCAATTTTTAATTCTATATATGTTTCTTTATAGGTTTGGCTTCAACGGTTGACAAAGTTTTATGTCCAACATTACTTGACGAAGAGGAAGAGCCGGATTCAAGTGGTCGATAGAAGAGGAAGAGAATGTCATTTGTTGCTTCAGAATGTGCTCTTTGTAGTTTGTTAAAGCTAGTACTCCTATGCATTTGAATTAATTGACCCTCTGTTTCTTGTAGTTGAAAACAATGTCCTTCTAGCCTGTAACGACCCGGTTAGTCGTTCCGTAGAATTTGCCTCGTTATACCCTTTTCTGCCTTATCATGCTTTGTTTATTTTGATTATGATGTTTTGGGGTCGTTTGGTTCAGGTTCGGAATGATCGTAGTGAGAATTGAGACACTTAGTCTCTTAAATTGGTTTAATAGTTTAAAAAAGTCAACATGTAGTTGACTTAATGGTAAACGACCTCAGAATGTAGATTTTATGGCTCGGATAGCTCCGTTGGGTGATTTGGGACTTAGGAGTATGTTCAGAATGTGGTTTTGATGTACGGTGTAGAATTAGGCTTGAATTGGTGAAAGTTGGTTTTTGGCCATTTCCAGTCGGCAATGGAAAATAGGATATCGAAGTCGGAATGGAATTCCGGAAGTGTGAGCAGGTCCGTACTGTCATATTGGACGTGTGTGCAAATTTTCAGGATATTCAGATGTGTTTTGGTTGGTTTCGGCATTGTTGGTGATTTTCGGAAGATTTAGGATTCTTAGGCTTGAATCATGAGTCGAATTTGTGTTTCGATGTTATTTTGAATGTTCCGAGGGTTCAAATACGTTTGGGTGATGAGTTATAACATGTTGGTATATTTGGTTGGGGCCCCGAGGGGCTCGGGATTGATTTCGGATGGTTAACGGGGGTTTGGACTTGGAAAATGCAGCAAAGCTACTACTGGTGCACCACTGCTGGTGTGGTCGCACCTACGGAAGGAAGACCGCAAGTGCGAAGACCTTACGCAGGTGCGGAGTTTGGCAGTTTATGAAGGCATCGCAAGTGCGGATGGGCGATCGCACCTGTAGAAGCGCAGGTGCGAAGAAATTAGCGCAAGTGCGGAAATTGGGGACTTAAGTCGGATGCGCAGGTGCGCACCTGGGATCGCAGGTGCGGGTCCGCAGGTGCGCTAATAGGGCCGCAGGTGCGGAAATCCCTGGGCAGATCATATATAAAGGGTCCTTAGTGAATTTTGGGTATTCTTTCACCATTTGCATGCGGGTTTGAAGCTTTTAAGGGTTTTTGAAGAGGGAAATCGATGGTGCTTCATTGAGGTAAGGGTTTTGGACTTAAAACTCGTTTATGTGTGATTAAGGGTTTGATTGGTGGTTAAAATTGGGAAAAATCAGTGCTAAAAATGGGTAATTAGGGCTTGTGATTAAGAGACTTTAAATGGAAATTAGAGGGGTCGTTTGGAGTCCGATTTTGGTTTTTTTGGTATGTATAGACTCGTGGGAGGATGAGGATTCATGTGGTGTAAATTTTATCGAATTTCGAGACGTGGGCCTGGGGGTCGGGTTTGGCCAATTTCGGAAATTGTGCCTAATTTTGATAATATTTTATTGGGTTTCGTCTCCTTAGCATATTTTGACGTTATTGATCTGATTTTGATAGACTCGGAGCATTTGGGAGCCGATTCGAGGGGCAAGAGCATCGCGGAGTAGTTTTCGGACTGTTTTGAGGTAAGTAATGATTGTAACTCTAGACCTGAAGGTATGAAACCCCAATATTTTATATTGTTTTGGTAAATGAGGTGACGGACATGCTAGGTGACGAGCGTGTGGGCGTGCATCGATAGGGATTGTGACTTGGTTCGTCCCGTAGTGACAATTAAGTCGCGTACTTGATTTGAAATCATAAGATATCCTGTATTTTTTAGACTTATATTATATTATGGGCAGTATGCCTTGTTTGGGGACTTGTGTCGATCTGTTTAGGCCCTCAGGGGTATTTTTACACTACTCTCACACTATTTTTGATAGAAAATTTATGAACTCAGTCATGTTTATTACTTGTTGCTATTTCACTATTATCACACTATTTTAGAATACGGTGAGGTATTTTGGGTTGAGTCCCGTGATGTTGAGATGAGTTGCCCGAGTGGATTGAGAGGATGACTGAGTGAGGCCGAGAGCCGAGTTTGTGAGGATAGTTATGGATCGGGTTGCACGCTGTAGCAGATACTATATGGATCGGGCTGCACACCGCAGCATATATATATACATATATTGGATCATGATGCACGCCGCAGCGGGTTACCAGAATGGATCGGGCTACACGCCACAACGGGTTACTATTGTGGATCGGGCTGCACGCTGCAGCGAGTTATTATATGGATCGGGTTGCACGCCGCAACAGTTATTATATGGTACCTGATGAGTGAGAGTGCTGAGTGTGAGCATTGAGTTATGAGAGTAGAGTCACGAGTGGCTGAGAGGCTTGCCCGATAGGCTTTATTTGTGAGTGACATTGTGCCCGAGTGGCTGATATTTTTATGAAACTACTGTTTTCACTTTTATTTACACTGAGCCTCTTTGATAAATGTTGACTAATGTTTTATACAATTTTAAACGGAAAAACTAGAGTTTGTGAAATATTTGGTAAATGTGGACTCTTGACTTGATCTATTACCTCTATTGGTACTTATTTTTATGAAATTATAAAGTTTAATTGTTCGTCACTGCACTCAAGTTTTTAGTACTTTGGTTGCTTACTAAGTTGGCGTACTCACGTTACTCCCTGCACCTTGTGTGCAGATTCAGGTACCGGGGCAGAGCGATAGTTGAGCTACCCCATTTGGAGCATTGTTCGGAGATTGTGAGGTAGCTGCTCGGCGTCCGCGACCTACTCTTTCTCCTTCCTATCTGACATTTTACTTTACTTCCCTGACTTGATGTAGTAGAGGATTTGTACTAGACTGTATTACTTCTTAGATGCTCATGAAAGTTGACTCCAGATGTTGGGACTGTGTTTATATGTTCTAATCATTTTTATTGTTTTGAAATTCTTAAGAAACAGAATTATTATGAAAATTTCGGATATTTTATGTATTAAATGGAAAATCTTTATGTTATTTTCAGTAAATTGGCTAGTCTAGTATCACGATAGGTGCCATCACGACCAGTTTAGATTTAGGGTCGTGACAAATTGGTATCAGGGCCTAGGTTACATAGGACTCGACGGGCATGAGCAGGTTTAGTAGAGTCTTGCGGATTGGTCCTATGCGGGGCGGGTTTAAATCCTATGCGGGTTCAGACAGAACCTGCCTCGCACCCGCACCGCCTGCCATTCCTATAGATGAGGCAATAAGTCTCAATGATTTATCTGGGACTGAGGTACCAGATACTATCAAGCTTGGGGGAGAGTCTAAGAAGCATGAAATCATTTTATTGTTAGATTCTGGTAGCACACACAACTGCTTAGATCTGGAGACTGCTAAGAAGATGGGTTGCCAAATCAGTGATACTAGATCTATGAGGGTTACAGTGGCTAATGGGAATCACATTACAAGTTGGCACACATGTCCTAAATTTAATTGGAGAATCCAAGTGGTGGAGTTTGAGGATACAGTAAGGTTGCTCAGACTGGGAGTAATGACATCATTTTAGGGGGGTTATTGGATGAGGGGGCGAAATCCATTGGTGCTGGACTTTGTGGAGTATAAGGCATAGGTGACATACAAAGGGAAAATGGTGGAGTTGAAAGGAATATACAGTCAGGGAGAACTGTAGAGCATGTCAGCCAAAGAGATGAAGTAGCTCCTAAAGAAGGGTCAGGCTATATGGGCACACATTCACGATCATAACTACAGAAGCTAAGAATGAAGAGGAGATACCTGAAAAGATCCAGGGAGTCTTGAAGGCATTTCCTAATGTCTTTGCTGAGCCAAACACCTTACCACCAAGCAGGAGCCATGATCATTTCATTTTCCTTGAAAAATGATGCAACCCATGTAAGCATCAGACCTTACAGGTACAATTATTTTCAAAAAAATAAAATTAAAAAACGAGTAAATGAAAAGATGAGTCATGGAATCATTCAACCTAGTCATGCTCCTTTTTCTTCACTAGTGTTATTATTGAAGAAAAAGAAATGGCAGCTAGAGGTTCTGTATTGATCATACAGAGTTGAATAGGACGACCATTAAAGATAAATTCCCAATTCCTTTGGAGGAAGACTTGATGGATGAGTTATGTAGTTCTAACATCTATTATAAGATTGACCTAAGAGGTGGCTACCATCAAATTAGCATGAAAAAGGAGGACATCCACAAAACTGGATTCAGGACTCACTTGGGGCATTATGAATTCAAAGTCACGCCTTTTGACTTAACTAATGCTCTAGCTACTTTCTAGCGACTGATGAACCATGTGTTTTCTACTTATTTGAGGAAGTTTGTACTAGTGTTTTTTTTATTATATTTTGGTGTACAGTGCATCTATGGGAGAACATGTGCAGCATCTGAAAGGGTTATTGAGGTACTGAAGAGAGAACAACTCTTTGCTAAATTGTCTAACTGCTCCTTTGTTCAGGATAAGGAAGAGTATCTAGGACATGTAATTACTAAGAACAGAGTTGTTACACCCCGTAAGTTTAACAACATTGACACCGTTATATACATTTGATATGGTATTTTGAGTGGAATATTTTTGTAAAAATAGTTTGAAAAAAAATTAATTTTAAACAGTTATTAATATTACTACTTTCGAATATGCTTTAAATTATATACATAATATGAGAAAGTTTAGGAGATTTTTTTTATTGTAAAGATAGAAATTATTTTCTCACAAGAAAGGAAGGTTATCTTTTTACCATTTTAAGAATTAAGCATACGAGGATTTTTACTATTTATATGAGATTAGAAAAATTATAAATTGAGAAAATATATGTACATTTACATGGATGTTTTAATAAAATAATAGTGTATGTATTTATTTTATATGGTACCACATGAACATTATAGTAGGGTACATAAAGTGTATTAAAATAAGTAGTATTTTAAGTAATTTGAGATAGTTCTTAATTATGTGGATTATTGGTTAATGGGGGATTAATTAGTTAAATAAGATAATACTAATTAACTCTTAGCCACTTTTAATTAGGTGGCAACCTAATTGATAGTTAAAAAGACACTTCATTCCCTAGAATTTGTATACAAAAGTACTGTAATAAAAAAGGTTAGATATTCTTACAAGTTTTGTTTCGTGAGACATTGCAAGTTTGATTTCTTCCTAATTCAAATTCAAGACATTTTCAATACCAAGACACTTCAATCAGATGCCTAACTTCATTTCTAATATATTGACTACAAACAACATTTTCATTCTCAAACACTTCAATCATTAAATGGAACATGGAAATACTGATTGTAGATTTGGATTGGTCTAGCCAATCGAAATGGTTCAGTATGGTTTAGCTTGTGCTCAAGCGAAGTTAAGGATGCAAATACCCACCAGCTCAGTGGAAGACCAAGAGTGACAGCAAAGTGAAAGAATGTCCACTATTCCAAGTTGTATGCCTCTTTTTGCTCGATGTTGTTATGTCTAATATCTTTAAAAAGGAAGTTCTATCATATTTCACACAAGAACAACAGTTATATGGTCCCAACTTTTACCGTATCATATGTAACTATTTCCTCTTTGAAACTAAGTATAATATCAATATATCCCAGTCAAACTGTCCGTAAAATCAGTTTGGAAAACGAAGTGAATTGTAGTCTAAAACTCAGTAACATCTATCATAAATTTGCCCCTCGGGCCAAAATCATTTCTCATAACAATCTCAGTATCAGCCCATCAGGCAACCTCACAGTCACTCAATATTAGCCCATCAGGCAACCTCACAATCACTCAATATTAGCCCCGCGGGCATCAGTCATTAGGTACCTGTGCTCACTGGGCGTGTGTACAGACTCCGGAGGGGCTCCTACAGCCCAAGCGCTATAACAAGCCACAACATGGCATAAATCACACACAATATAGGCTCGCAGCCTCACTCATATCATATCATCCTCACAATATTGGCCCGCAGCCTCACTCAGTCAGACACTCTCAACATGCCCTTCAGGCCATAAATATACCGGGTTCTCGACCCAAAAATAGTGTTTCATTTTCAATAAATAGTATCAAAATACTCTGAGTATCAAAACAATTTATCAAGACAATACTGAGTGAAAATCATCACATATCAGTGAGAAAAATAGTAAAAACAGCCCCAGGGGTAAACAATTCGGCACTAGACCCCAAACATGACTTACAACCCAAAACATATCATATATATATCAATACTATTAAGCATATGCTTTAAAATCGATTTCGCCACTCAATAGTTGCCTAAATAGCGAATATATTTCCAAAGTTCCAACCTTTGCATTCCAAAACCCGTGAAAGGGTGTAGAGTCCAAGGTTTCATACCCTCAGGAAAGGATTTAAAGACATTACTTACCTCAAACTAGCACGAAAAGCTACTCAGCAACCCGCTTGCCTCTCAAATCAACTTCCGAGCGCTCCAAATCTATAAAGATCATACCTTTATCATCAAATTATGCTTAAGGAATGAATTCCAATTGAAAAATACCAATTTTAGCTCAAACCCCGAAATTTGCTAAAACCCGACCCACGGGCCCGCATCTCGGAACTCGACATATTTTATACAAAATTGTTCCTCCTCATCTCACGAGTTCGTACATATAAATAACGCTAAAATCGGAGTTCGTTTGACCCCTCAAATCGACCCCTAAAGGTCTCATAATCTCAAGCCCTAACCCCGCCTTTTTCTACTGATTTTCATGAATTAAACATCGAGATTATGTTCTTTAATCACCTATAATCGAGTTTTAAGGTCCAAAATACATACCTCGATGAAGAACACTGATTTTCCCTCTTCAAAATCGCCTCAAAGCTCTCTTTCCGTACAAAAGTGGTATAAAAATAGGTTAAGGTCGCGGAAGGGTTTAATTATATTCTGTCCAGGGATTTCCACACCTGCGACCCATTACTCGCACCTGCGGTCCCATAACCTCACCTGCGGAGCCTGGTCCGCTCCTACGGGCCCGCACCTGCGGTCAAACTTCCGCAGGTGCGGTTACACCAGCACCAGCAGCTGAAGCTGCAACTTTCCAACTTCAAAACTTCCGTTAATCACCCAAAATCAATCCCGAGCCCCTCGGGACCTCAACAAAATATACAAACACATCACATATGATCATCCAAACTTAGTTGCACCCCCGAAACACCAAAACTATCATCAAAATACCAAAATCACGTCGGATTCAAGCCTAAGAACTTTGAAATTTCTAAAATCCACCAACGATGCCGAAACTATCCAAAACAACTCCGATTGACCTGAAATTTTGCAGACATATCCNTCAAAACACCAAAATCACATCGGATTCAAGCCTAAGAACTTTGAAATTTCTAAAATCCACCAACGATGCCGAAACTATCCAAAACAACTCCGATTGACCTGAAATTTTGCAGACATATCCAACATGACATTACGAACCTGTTCCAACTGTCGGAATTCCATTCTGGCCCCGATAGCCAATTTTCCACTGCCGACCGGAAATCGCCAAAAACTAACTTTCGCTAATTCAAGCCTAAATCTACGCCGGACATCACAAAATTATTTTGGCCACACACCTAAGTCCCAAATCACCTAAGGAAGCTATCTGAGCCATACAATCCGCATTCCTAGGTCGTTTACCAATAAGTCAACTCTCAGTTGACTTTTCCAACTTTAAGGCTATTTTTAAAAGACTAAGTGACTAAACTCTCACTACAACCATTTCGATTTCAAGCCTACCAACTCTAACACATCAATAAAAATATAACCAACCTATGACAAGTCAATAACAGTAATTATAATACAAATTCTACGGAACAACCGGCCGGGTCGTTACATTCTCCCCCACTTAAACACACGTTCGTCCTCGAACGTTCCTAGAGTTGTTCCAAACACCACCAAAATTGTTGTGTAACCTACCATGCACATATTCTGAGGTGATTCCATGTCACCTTACCCCATATAGGTCTAAGAGCACAACACAGTTGAAATTTTGGAGTCCGATCCTGACCCATAAAGCTTTGAACTAAATTTCCACTTCTGAAATGATTTACAAGTTCTAATCCCACAACTATAAGTTGAAATAGTCTGAACACGTTGTATCAAGACATATCCGCAGCACAAGATGAAATCACATAATATACGGCATGACTCAACACGCATAGCGATGACTCCTAATCCCAATCGCTACTCATAACAACCCAACACCGGTAAATAACCTCTTATCAAGCAAAGCCTTGCTTTAACACCTTCATATGGTACCGATGATGAAAGAAACACGTAGAAACCAGCAACCATTCACCCTCTCAGCATCAATACCATCCAGAGCCATAACTTGTGCAACTCGTGCACTCAATAACAACATCCTAAGAGCTCAATTCATAAAATAGAGAAGACTCACACGAGAGGACTATCCTGTCATTACTCTTGCCATTACCACATCATGCTAAAAGCCTGATACACATCGTGAAACCATATCACACAATTCCTACACCAAGGATCATCCCTCTACATAACTCTGCTACAAAGCGTGATCCCATCCAACCGCTGGACCACATGAAATACTCCAAGCCACCCTGCTCAAAATCCATAACCATGCGAAATTTGACATCAATTACTCAAAGTGCATTGCCATAACCACGGGGAAATCGGACGATACTATGCCACCCGAACCAGAAAAAACATAACCAATACGTCTCAATCCTGCAACAGCCATACTGGCCTACCAATAACTCTAAGTCAACTCTGGTTACCCACAACAGGTAGATAACTCTCTGAACGTTCATAACGGCTGAATCATGACATATACTAACACTTGACTAGCGTTGCTCGCATCCTAGTAGTTCACAACTACAATGTTCATGAAAACTCCTAGTCTCAAAAATCCATGAGGCGCACCAATTACTATATCTGATCCTAATTCCACCACTCGAATATATAACATATTTCTAATACTCAATCATTCCACGGGGATACTCCTATAATTCTTCTGTGCCACCAACAAACTTGAATATCGGCAGTTGATCCAACAAGAGAGCGTTGTAACACCAATGATGCACCCTTACTCAAACACATTGTCTTAAACACATTGTCCTTTATGAATGTATACTCTCATCCAGACACCCAATAGTGGTATCCTCTACCTAATCATCTGAAACTTCCAGTTCTGACCTTCCTTCCAGAACTGAACCGTGACCTCACATATGCCACTCTCCACTATACACAAAATACCGCATACGCCATGCAATCCTATGATAAATATGAGAACTTCATGCTCCCTTCCTAGCCACAAACAACTACGTACCCAACTAGCCAAGAACTTTCCATTGATCCCATTTAGAAGCAAAATCACTATACATCACATGGCCCTCACGCCCGTAGAAATATACATCTCCAATCGTGGTAGAAATCATCAAGAACTCCCGAATCACATTTGTATAACACCAACTCGTCAGGACTGAATCTTTCTAACTCAACCAAGCTATGCATGCCTCCAAATGCCAAGAGAATTGCTAACAAACACCTGTAATAACTCATTACCTTATAAACACCCAAAGAACTAACCATATCCCTTATCATGTCGATCCGACGTACTACCAAGTTGTCCTACTTATCCAAGTTCCTTCTGACTTACATTCGAATTGATACTTCTTCTTGCCATAGTACCGCAATTCTCAATCCTGACTCACCGCACGAAACTCGAGCATAAAAATATACCGTCTAAGGCTCATAAGCCGCTGAATACTCCCTCAATTATCCCCAAATGCACCACATTAGAAATACTTACCCTAAAGAGACTTCCTACGAATTGAAAGTCATTACCTTCACTTTCCTCATATTGATGGATAGAATCCATGATAATGCAAATACGCCACAAGCCTTGACACATTCCCCGTAAATCTCAGTTCTAGCCCTTCTCACACCTTGAAGATCCTCGATTGCTACATATAACCTTGAATCCATCTGAACCATTCTCGAACGTCATTTACTCTACGTAATTTCAATTACACTAACCAAGTAAACAGAACGGCCTGACCCCGCTTGCAATCCACATACTACGAAAGTAATCCACCCCTTTGAAGCAACAAGAACACTCATACATTGCACGCTCTACCCTTACCAGTGCAACTCCATCATTCAATGAACTCCACTATTCGTAGAATACAGTACAACTTGGATCGAAGAAATTTCCATCACTCGAGTCATTCCTAGACTCCACCTCTGTAGGTCATAACTGATTCACCAATATACCTCGCACCGAAACCAGTACAACACATAATTGTGTAATCATCTTATCATTAACGGACTCCCCCTCTTGGCTCAACGCCAAGGAGCAAGTCAAACAATAACTTACGATGCCCCCACATTATCACTGCCACCATACTGTGGTGAGGTTCAACTAAATCCTCCATAAGCTTATATGACCCAAACCATCTAACCCTCAAATCGTATGCAAATCTTGTATTCACCATAATAATGGTCATGCCAACTCCCACAAGCGAGCTAAACTCAAATTACAACATACATCATCTACTGGTAGAAAAGAACTTACCACAGATAAACATAAGGGTCACACACCTCAAGACAACCCGCAGGGAATACTCCTGCCTGCTTAACCTCAAAATGATATCTCCATATACACTTCCAAAAATCATAGCTATCGCGCAATCACTATACCTTCCTACATTAGAACACAACCACTGCCTGCCCTCGAGACATCCCATCTAGCGATATAAGAACCTGAAGCTGATGGCAATACTAACATTGGGGCTGTGTTCAAGGAATCTTGAGCTTATGGAAGCTCTACTCACACTCGTCTGAACACATGGATACCTTTACTTGACACCACGTGTCCCAAGAATGCTACTGAACTGCGCCAAAAATTCATACTTGGAGAACTTCGCACAAAGTTTCTCCTCCCTATATCCTTGTGATACCATCATCAAATTCTGAGTATGCTATCCCTGGCTACGTGAGTATGATAGGATGCCATCAATAAATATAATAACAAAGGAGTGAAACTGGCTGAATACACCGCTAATCAAATACATGAATGCTACTGGAGCATTGGTCAGCTCAAAAGACATCACCGGAACTCAGAACATAACAGGAAAATCCACTTCACTCCACAACTAAACTACACGAGAGGTCCTTCAATACTCATAACTCGAAGCCATATTCTAACTCAATACAAAAGTCAAATAATCAATGGTTCTTGCCACATCTCCCGCTAATTCATTTTGGTCACAATCAAACAACCTGAATACATCTAACTATCCGATCACACTCACCATATAGTCATCTAGTCACAAAGTTCCATCAATAAGGACACAAACGGACATATAAGTCCCCCAACACATGGAAGTCATAAGCCGCCGATGCACAACTGATACCAAGCGTTCGTGTGCGCATTCAAATACATGAAAGGAATTCAAAGAGTTACGTTTTTGGCTGAATAAATGGATTCGCACGATAAGAATTCAAGAATGTGGAATGTTTCCTAATGGTTCTGCAGCCTCTCAAAGATAAGTACAGATGTCTCAGTACTGATCCGCAAGACTCTACTAAACCTGCTCATGACTGTTGAGTCCTATGCAACCTAGAGCTCTGATACCAACTTGTCACGACCCCAAATCCTAACAGGTCGTGATGGCGCCTATCGTGGAACTAGGCTATCCAACCATCACATAACTACCCATTAGTTCGATTATAATAATTCACAATTCAATAATAATCAGCAAACATAGCATAAAATAAATTCTTTACATCTTAGCGCTCCAATAATAGTCTAAACAACTCTAAACAAAACCTCCCAAGACTGGAGTCAACATGGTCACAAGCATCTGCGAAATACAACTAACTCTGCTAATGTCTTAAATAAAGTCTAGGAATGAAATGCTAAAACTAAATAAGGAAGGGAAATGGAGAAGCTATGGACGTTGGACAGCTACCTCGAAATCCCGTAAACTGCTGATAACGAACTCGGACGACTACTGCTCTGAATTAATACCTCGATCTGCACACAGAGGTGCAGGGAGTAATGATGAGTACGCCAACTCAGTAGTGGTGAAAATAAATCACAGTCTGAGAAATACGAAACACACAGCACAGATACACCAATTCACAAAAACAGGAAATCACCAAGTCAGCATAAGTATTCATCAAATACATAAGTTCGAAAACCATTTTCCAGAAATCCTTTGAAACAAGTGTAATGTCAATATATCTCAAGAAAACTCTCCGTAAAATCAGTTTAAAAAACGAAGTGAATCGTAGTCAAAAACTCAGTAACATTTATCATAAATCTGCCCCTCGGGCCAAAATCATTTCTCATAACAATCTCAGTATCAGCCCATCAGGCAACCTCACAGTCACTCAATATCAGCCCATCAGGCAACCTCACAATCACTCAATATTAGCCTATCAGGCAACCTCACAGTCACTCAATATTAGCCCTGCGGGTATCACTCAGTAGGTACCTACGCTCACTGGGGGTGTGTACAGACTCTGGAGGGGCTCCTACAGCCCAAGCGCTATAACAAGCCACGTCATGGCATAAATCACACACAATATAGGCACGCAGCCTCACTCATATCATATCATCCTCACAATATTGGCTCGCAGCCTCACTTAGTCAGACACTCTCAACATGCCCTTCAGGCCATAAATATACCGGGTTCTCGACCCAAAAATAGTGTTTCATTTTCAATAAATAGTATCAAAATACTCTGAGTGTCAAAACAATTTATCTAGAAAAGACTGAGTGAAAATCATAACATGTCAGTGAGGAAAATAGTAAAAACAGCCCTCAAGGGGTAAACAATTCGGCACTAGGCCCCAAAAATGGCTTACAGCCCAAAACATATCAAATATATATTAATACTATTAAGCATAGGCATTAAAATCGATTTCGTATCTCAATAGTTGCCTAAATAGGGAATATATTTCCAAATTTCCAACCTTTGCATTCCAAAACCCGTGAAAGGGTGCAGAGTTCGGGGTTTCATATCCTCAAGACAGGATTTAAAGACATTACTTACCTCAAACTAGCCCGAAAAGCTACCCTGCAACCCGATTGCCTCTCGAATCAACTTCCGAGCGCTCCAAATCTATAAAGATCAGACCTTTATCATCAAATTATGCTTAAGGAATGAATTCTAATTGACAACTACCAATTTTAGCTCAAAACCTGAAATTTGCTAAAACCCGACCCACGGGCCCGCGTCTCGGAACTCGAAAACTTTTATACCAAAATGTTTCTTCTAACCTCACGAGTCCATACATATAAAGAACGCTAAAATCGGAGTTCGTTTGACCCTCAAATTGACCCCTAAATGTCTCATAATCTCAAGCCCTAACCATACCTTTTTCTACTGATTTTCATGAATTAAACACCAAGATTATGTTCTTTAATCACCTATAATAGAGTTTTAAGGTCCAAAATACTTACCTCTATGAAGAACGCTGAGTTTCCCTCTTCAAAATTGCCTCAAAGCTCTCTTTCTGTACAAATATGGTATAAAAATAGGTTAAGGTCGCGAAAGGGTTTAATTATATTCTCTCTAGGGATTTCCGCACCTGCGACCCATTATTCGCACCTGCGATCCGCTAACCTCACCTGCAGATCCTGGTCTACTCCTGCGGGCCCGCACCTGCGTTCAAACTTCCGCTTGTGCGGTTACACCAGCACCAGCAGCTGAAGTTGCGACTTTCCAACTTCAAAACTTCCGTTAATCACCCGAAATCAATCCCGAGCCCCTCGGGACCTCAACCAAATATACCAACACATCACATATGGTCATCCAAACTTAGTTTCACCCTTGGAGCACCAAAACTAAACATCAAAACACCAAAATCACGTCGGATTCAAGCCTAAGAACTTTGAAATTTCTAAAATCCACCAACGATGTCGAAACTATCCAAAACAACTCCAATTGACCTGAAATTATGCAGACATATCCAACATGACATTACAAACCTGCTCCAACTTTCAGAATTCCATTCTGGTCCCTATATCCTATTTCCACTGCCGACCGAAAATCGCCAAAAATTAACTTTCGCCAATTCAAGCCTAATTCTACGCCGGACATCACAAAATTATTCTCACCACACTCCTAAGTCCCAAATCACCTAACAAATCTATCCGGGCCATAAAATCCTCATTCCGAGGTCGTTTACCAATAGGTCAACTATCAGTTGACTTTTCAAACTTTAAGGCTATTTTTAAAAGACTAAGTGACTAAACTCTCACTACAACCATTTCGATTTCAAGCCTACCAACTCTAAGACATCAATAACAGTATAACCTACCTATGACAAGTAAATAACAGTAATTATAATACAAATTCTACGGAACGACCGGCCGGGTCGTTACATCAGCTCAATTGGTGAGAGGCGTGCCCTTCAGGGGAGCAAAAAGCCTTAGGTGCCAGGTTCTATCCCAAGTGGTTGCAGCTGCCGAGGGGTGAACGTTGGTCCAAGGTTGAACTATACCTTAGGGTGTGAGGGCCCTGGAGGGGATGGATAATAAACCATATAAGAAACAAACTTTGTATAGCTTAACCATGTCATTGGAAAATTTGCGTGAGTGTTTGAGAAAAAGCTTAGATGTTGTTCAAGAGGAGGTGAAGTATTTGAGAAGAAGTGTAGATGTTATACAAGAGGAGGTTGTTGATACGAGTGTTGAAGCTTACAGGTATGTTAAGGCTAATCTTTCCTTCTTTTAGCATGATCCAAATAACGATATGTAAGCGTAATGATATTCTATAAGTGTTTCTACTCATAGAAGTTAAGGATATCTACGTTATTCATTCCTATAAAGTGATATTCAAGCATGTCTAAGTATGTATCTAGTTAGCTATTGAGGTATATGATAGAGATGATAATGTTAATAGTATAGTGATACATGTACATGTATCTTCATGCATATGCATTTACCACCATGCTTCCACCGGTTGGGCAGTTATGTATCATTAGTTACCACTTATAAGTTGGGCAGTCATGCATCATACGATATGGATAAAAGGATGATAGTCTCAAGGAAAAGCAGTATATATATATATATATATATATATATATATATATATATATATATATATATATATATATATATATATATATATTTAAGTATAATAAGTATGCACATATGGTGGCACTTCAGAGATTCAGGTTGATTCTTATATGTTTTCAATTAATGTTGACTTAATATTATGTTTCAGTTCTTCCTTACATACTCAGTACATTATTCGTACTGACTTCCTTTTGTTGGGAACGCTGCATTCATGCCTGCAGGTATAGATAATTAGTTTGATGAGCCTTCATAGTAGACTTCAGTAAAGGATCAGTAAGACTCCACCTCATTCGGAGTGCAGCCGAGTCTATGAGTCATCGTGTCAGAATTTTGCTACAGACTTATGAATAGGTCGGTACCCTATCCCATTTGATGTCAAATAATCTTAGAGGCTTTGTAGACAGAGGTTCATTTTGTACAGTATGTCAGAGGCCTTGACGGCTCATATGTATTCATGTTTGAAGAAAAATGATTCAGTGATACAATGTTGCCCGCTTATAGTTATACAGTACGAGCTGCCATGTTGGCCCGTGATAGTTACAAAGATAAAAAAAGAGTTGCAGAGTGGTTCGCTCAGGCCAATGCGGCAACGGGTTCCATCCATGCCTCCCCAGGTTCGGGGCTTGACAAAATGGTATCAGAGCGGGTCGTGTCCTAGGAAGTCTACAAAGCCGTGCCTAGTAGAGTCTCACTTATGGGTGTGTTGTGTGCCACATTTATAATTGAGAGGCTATATGGCATTTAGGAAATGTTACCATTCTTTTGTTTTTCAGATCGTTCCATAGAGTTGAGCCGTAAGAAGTCATTATGAAGTTTACGTCAGGTTTTGTATGCACTGGAGGTGCAGGTATCACTGTAGAGCTTTAAGACGTAATTTGGAAGGGAGATTATGAAAGAAACAGAAGATACAATGGGGGATTTAAAGATAAGAAAGGTAAAGGTGAAAAAGATATGAGATACTCAACTACAAAAGGTTGTGAATAGTCGAGACTTCAGATATAGTTTGGGTTTTAGTTTAGTTTACATAGGAGACCCTAGTAAAAATTTGGTCAATCCGTAATAGTTAACATTCGAGGACGAATGTTCTAAAGGGGGGAAGGATGTTACACCCCGTAAGTTTAACAACATTGACATCGTTATATACATTTGATATGGTATTTTGAGTGGAATACTTTTGTAAAAATAGTTTGAAAAAGAAGTGATTTTATACAGTTATTAATATTACTACTTTCGAATATGCTTTAAATTATATACATAAAATGAGAAAGTTTAGGAGATTTTCTTTATTGTAAAGTTAGAAATTATTTTCTCACAAAAAAAGAAGATTATCTTTTTACCATTTTAAGAATTAAGCATACGAGGATCTTTTCTATTTATATGAGATTAGGAAAATTATAAATTGAGAAAATATATCTACTTTTACATGGATGTTGTAATAAAATAATAGTGTATCTATTTATTTTATATGGTACCACATGACCATGATAGTAGGGTACATAAAGTGTATTAAAAATGAGTAGTATTTTAAGTAATTTGAGATAGTTCTTAATTATATGGATTATTGGTTAATGGGGAATTAATTAGTTAAATAAAATAATACTAATTAAGTAAGTCTTTTAAGATAAGCAAGGAAAAAGGGACGTGGCAACAAGCCACTTTTTTAATAAGTGACTCTTAGTCACTTTTAATTAGGTGGCAACCTAATTGATAGTTAAAAAGACACTTTATTTCTTAGAATTTGTATACAAAAGTATTGTAATAAAAAAAAGTTAAAAATTCTTACAAGTTTTGTTTCATGAGACATTGCAAGTTTGATTTCTTTCTAATTCAAATTCAAGACATTTTCAATACCAAGACACTTCAATCAGATGCCAATTTCATTTCTAATATATTGACTACAAACAACATTTTCATTCTCAAACACTTCAATCATTAAATGGAAACATGGAAATACTTATTGTAGATTTGGATTGGACTAGTATGATGACCCAAAAAGGGGTCATCCCACGTATTTTAATCTAAATCTGTGTTCCGAGGACCCGAGGACCTCCTTTTATCTCACCAGAATTTGCGTACACAGCCCGGGCGTGTAGCTGGGAAACCGTTATGAAGAAAACTAATGAAAATGATATTTGATATTGAAAATTTGAGTAAAGTTAACTTTGGTCAATATTTTCGGTAAACAGACTCGGACCCGTGATTTTATGACCCCAGGAGGTCCGTTAGAAAATATGGGACTAGGGCGTATGTCCGGAATCGGATTCTGAGGTCCCAAGTTCGAGGAATGAATTTTTGAAGAAGATTATTTTCTAAAAAATATATAGGGTTTTGAAAATAAACTTTCTATGTGAAACCTGTGGTATCGGGCCCGTATTATGGTTTCGGAGCCCAGTAAAGGTCTTATATATTATATTTGTTATGACTGTGAAATTTGGTAAGAAACGAAATCCATTTGACGTGATTCGGACCTATAATGCGAAAGTTGAGGTTTAACGAAGTTGTGAGAAAATTTCATTGAGTTTGAGGTTTAATTCGATGTTTACTATGTTATTTTGGTGATTTGATTACACGAATGAGTCCGTAGGATATTTTTGAGGTTGTGTGCACTTTTGGTTTGGAGTTCCGAGGACCCGGGTGAGTTTCGGAAAGGTCTCGGAGTGTCTTAGCCAGATCACAGCTGTTGCAGGTTCAGAGAATTTCAACTCTCTGAACCTGCCGGTGCGGTCCGCGGTCCCTTTTTCGCGGCCTGCGATGGGAGTCCTCGCGGCCGCGGTAGCCTTGCGCGGTCTGCGGTGGAAGGACTTCACGGTCCACGGTCGCCCTAGCGCGGCCCGTGGTGGAGGGGCCTTCGCGGTCCGCGGTCGTTTAGCGCGGTCCGCGGTGGGGGGGGGGGGCTGATAGGCGTATAAATAAGCGGGATTTTCAGTATTTTATTCACTTTCAAGACCCCAAAACATAAGAGACGATTTTTCCAAGCACTCCATCTTCTCCAAAAGTTTGTAAGTGATTTCTAACTCATTTTCTTCACTTCTTAACTACTTTTTAATAGATTTCATCTTAGAATTTAGGGTTTTCATGATGAAATTGGAAACTTTGGGTAAAATCTAAGAATATTGAAATTTGGGGATTTAGACCTCAAATTGAGGTCGGATTCCACCTTTACATATCCGGGCTCGGGGGCGAATGGGTAATCTAGTTTTGGTCCGAATTTCGGGTTTGAACCGAGCGGGTCTGGGTTTGATTTTTTTGACTTTTTGGGAAAAACTCTAGAAAACCCACCCCATGAAATAGAACTGATTCATCTAGCATTTATTGATATAATTAAGTAACTTGTGGCTAGATCCGAGTCCTTGGGAGGCGAGTTTGGAGTTTCGGGCGCATTCTTGACCCGGAAAGTAGGTTCGACACGAGGTGAGTCTCCTTTCTAACCTTGTAAGAGGAAATTGTCCCCATAGGTGATTTAAATGCTATGTGTGATATTTGTGGGGGGCTACGTACGTACAAAGTGACGAGAGTCGATACGTAGCGTCTATTATTATTATGTCCGGGTAGTTAGGTCCACATCATGCCTTGTGTTCTTCCTCGTAATTAATTATATGTTATGAATGCATGTTATATGTAGTATTGTTTACCTGAGATTTATGTAATTTAATAAGTTGAAGGAGTTGGTTATGGAAATAAATTTTAAAGGAATATTGTGTGTGCATGTGACCGCTTTGCAATTTATATTCCGCGAGCGGAGTGTGATTTCTCCCACTCTCATGGGAGCGAGTTGTACGCAACGGCGGATTGAAAGATGCACTTATGGTTCAGGTTGTTCGACCCCTTGTAGTGCACATATATGATTATGGTTATAGCTCAGGCCGGTTGTCCTTATTCCGTAGNGCCTACCGCTTTCATCATATCTTGTTAACTTATATTGTTGGACCTTAGTGAGTGTCGAGTCGACCTCTCGTCACTACTTCTTCGAGATTAGACGGGATACTCACTGGGTACATATTTATTTATGTACTCATGCTACGCTTCTGTACTTAATTGTACATGTTCTGAGGTTGGTGCTTCTGGTTATCAGGCCGGAGCTCGATTCTGATTATAGCCGGACCTGACTTCATGGTGAGTTTCTTATCTTGATGATCCTCGGCAGCACCATGGAGTTTCTTTTGTTATTTCTCGTTTATTTCTTAAGACAGTGAAAGTGTATATTATATCTTTTGTATATTCTGTTAGTATGCCCGTAGGACTTGTGACACTAGTTCCTGGCACATACGTGGTAGTTATTATGGATTACGGGTTTGTATATGTATTGGCTCGCATCTCTTTATGACTGTTTTCGGTTAAAACCGATTAATCATCCTTTTCGGTTAATGTTTAAGCTTTAAAACTAGGTATATGTTGAGATGTTTAATCAAATAAGAAGGAACCCTGAGTAAATTGAGTGTTGGCTTGCCTGACCCCGTTGTTGGGCGCCATCACGACCCGAGTTAGGACTTTGGGTCATGACAACATGGTATCAGAGCTCTAGGTTCACGTAGGTCTCAGAGTCACGGGCAGGCCCAGTAGAGTCATGCGGATCGGTACGGAGACGTCTGTGCTTATCTTCAGGAGGCTATTGGGTGTTAGGAAACCTCTCTTTATTCATATTCTATCGTGCAGTCGATGGTGTACTTAAACTCATTCTTCTATTCTCTCACAGATGGTGAGGACGCGCGCATCCGATGTTCCAGACCCGAGGGATGCCGCTACTCCCGCCCTCCGAGGCCATGGTAGAAGCCGGGGGAGGGCACCGGCCCAAGGTAAGGGACGAGGGTGTCCGAGAGTTATTCCAGTTGCACCACCACCAAAGGACCCTATCATAGAGGAGCAGGACTAGGTTCCTGATCTGCCGGAGAATTTCGGCACATTNTGGCTCGTTTCAAGAGCATTTACTCTTATTAATCATAGAATTTTGGTATTTTGCAGTACACAAGGTGTAAACACTCAAGACCATGCAGAAGGGAGTTAAAGAAGAGAAAAGAGAAGGAAAATGGTCAAATGCGATCGCATATGCAACATGCGAATCGCATTTCAAGCCTAGGGGTCGCATACCGCAACAGAAAGTTGAGTCAAAATTAAGGAGTGAAATGCGGCCACATATGCGACCGCATATCCCAAATGCGAACCGCATTTGAATCGCATCTTTATCTGATGCCTGAAGCCACAATGCAAATGCGACGCATGAATGCGATCGCATATCATCAATGGGGATCGCATATCCCAAATGCGACACATCTCTGGGACCTAGGGTTTTGAGATGCGATGGAAGAAATCAAGATGCGAATCACAATCCTGTTATGCGACAGGAATGCGATCGCATATCGCCCGACAGGGGTGTTTTTTGTCTGTTTTTCACCCGAATTTTCTTCCCACTATAAAAGGATTTACTTGGGTGTTGTG